>VTPC01089827.1:27596-91974 GCA_011009095.1 Ignelater luminosus | reverse complement strand
AAAAATGTTCGAGTTTTACGAACCGTCTCTGCCAAATTTTCACCATTTTTATAGTGAATTTTAATAATTTCAATGCGTTGTTGAAGCGTGTATCGTTCCATATTTATTAATGGCGTAGTTTCTACTTGTCAAATGTCAAAAAATGATAGCTTCAAAAGTGACATCTACCGAAATAGCGGGCTATTCAAAATAACACCTCTTATTGGAAAACCCTTTATTATACAGGGTATTGTTTAGCGTAAACCAAGTCTGTTTAGTTTTATGTTATCTTCTGCACAATTCTGTTAAGATTTAGTTTGTAATTTGATGTGTGTGTTAATTAATTATTTACAATAATGTGATAATATAATGAGCTTTGTTAAATGTAAAACAAAGAATTATTGTATTTTAAGGCGTAAAAGGAAATCATGTTGCATCTTACCAATAATACGCTATTGATTGAGTTTAGATGCGTCAATAGACAATGGTATATGCATTTATGGAAGTTTTCAAAAGTCATTGTACTGGAATAGAGTCGATCAATTTTAATTTTAGAATTTCTTTGTTACTTCTTGCTGTTTACGTAAAATTTTGTAAAATCAAGTAAATCATTTAGAGTTGACAAATAAATTTATTAATGGATCACTTACACTCCTGATTTTTAAAAGTCGAAACTAACGGGCAAATTTAATTTTTTGTTTCTTTGGGTGTTTAATGTAAAATTCGTATGCAGTGGTAATTTCGTTTAACTTAGTTTTTATTTCTTTTTTTAATTTTACTTTTTGATAAGCATACTACCTCATTATACACATAGTATACGCAGTAATAATAGCATAAAAGCCGTAATGCTTTTTGTCAATAACAGAAACGGTAAATCAAATGCTCTAGATATAACTGATTACATGTGTGTGTTTATGTAAATACCTCTAACCGTGTAACAGATGCAGTTGGTTAACTTGCACAGCTTAGTATACAATGGCTGTACAACATTAATAGTAAATGTCACCGATTGTGATTTACTTGTATAGCTGCCTTAAATAATCTTCTCATTTGTTTGCAACCTAATCGCTATGGTCTGAACTGTCTCTATCTTTAAAATAACATTTTAATTACAAACAGTAAATTAATCTTGGTAAATTACGTAAACAAACATAATAGATGTTTAGCTAAAACTATAATCGATTTTAATCGAATCAAGTTTGGCCATTCGGTAGAAATCTGATAACCTTAATCGGTTTTAAGTTACCGCATGCAATTATATTTAATGGATTCAGGAGAAATTTTTTTTCAGGGCGATGATACATTAATCAATTTATTTTAATTATTTTTGCTAAAATAACAAGTTGAAGGTGAACGTTGCTTATATTCTATTTAACTTTATTTTGTAATTACCGTAAATTAGAAGTTATACAAAGACTAAATTAAATTATACCGGTCTTCTAACAATTAGGTTAAAATGTCAATAATAAATTTAGGTGGTCTTTCCAATTTTGTGTATACCTTCTTGTAGCCAATCAAGTGGAAATGGAATAGGGAAACAAACCATATTGGGGAAGATCCCTTGTGGTACAAATCTCTATAATATATCAAGCCAAACATCAATTCACGGACATTAAATTACATGCACTAGCGAAGAGAAAAGATAACTGTTTCGGTTAAAATTTAAATTTGCGCATTGAAAATAATACACAGTTTTTGTAGACTTTTAATTTAAAAAGTACGACCATTTAAAAAGTAACGAAACAATTATGTAGCGGCTATGAAATATGAAGATGTTCCAAATAACATAAAGTCAATAAATGTCACAGTCAAGTATAACGCATAATATTAATGCTGAGTAAATACGATTACTAGGTAAACCGCAAATAGCTAACAGCAGAGCTTTTTGAATACATTGCTAAATCCATGTAAATCCATATGATGTACAAGATTAACAACAGACAGTTTAAACAACATACTGTTGGATTACGCAAATATACGGAAATCTAAAACTTTTCGAGGATAATAGGAAAATCTCATTACATCTGAGGTACCTACTATTTCCTAACAATGAACAAATTAAAGACAATATGGTACTTCTAATTCTTAACACTGTGAAGCATAAGAATTCTTTTCAAATCAAAAATTCCCTGGACATATCAAGTAGCAATTCGAGCTGGCCAACACATATCTACAGAAGCGTATTGTTACAAAATGACATACGCATCGTAAAATATTGTAAACAATATTCGAGTATTAATTATTATACATTGCCAGCTTGGAAAAAATCGTCCATAATTTGTTAATATTAACATCTTTTGTTTATGGTTATTTTGAGACATTGTATATAAAAACTCGATTATATGAGATACTTGGCGCATTTAAAATCTTGCTTTACTGTTATTTTTGTGCAGGTGTCCCACCAGTCTCTGAAACCGTCTCAATGCGTTAGTTTAGAGAAACGCACTGTGCGGCCTTGCGTTCTAATCTTGATCAGCGGAATGGTTCCCTATTCTGGAACAACTTTAAAATCATGACCAGTCAAAAAAACTTCAACCGTATAGCTCAAGAACGACCAAATTATAATGGAAGTGCAAGCTTACTAAGTTACTAGAGACTCTCAGTCTGACGATGCTCGTAGCATACATCGGTTGACTCGAAGTCACCCCTCACAGGCGTCCCCCTTACTAAGGCCCCAAGATCCAAATCCTTTATTCTGTTCGGGTAGAGAAACGGTGCATGACAAAAATTCTGCTATCGGCAAAAATATTTTAATAAGAAAAAATCTTCTTCATCTTCTCTAGAATCCACCCAGTTTCTAACTAACATTTATAACTGATATCGTGGTTAGTTCCCTTCTGCGTGGAAATCAACTTGTGTTATCATGATCCTTAAATCTCAAAAGGGCCCCTCAAAGTCCGCTCCTCACTTCTCAATGTCTTAGGCAAAATATTCAAAGGAATCTGAAAAAATGCTAACCTTTTCTCACCACATCGAATCCGGTTCCAAGAGAACAGATCCTTTACCAACCGACCTTTCCTTCTTCATACTGAGATTACCAAAGCCTTCAATACTGGAAAATATATTGTAGGTATCTTCCTCGACATAAAACGTACTTTTGACAAGATCAGGCACGTGGGATTTTTCACAAGCTCCTAAACCATTAAATACCAGCTGATTTTGTCAAAGTCATTAACATCTTTTTATTCTACTGCCATCATGAAATCACTATTCTCTCTACACTTTCCTGCAATGATCTGCCGTCACTCGTGCTCCTGCCTTTCACTAAGCTTCAAACGCTTACACCACTCAATTTGTTGATGATACCACCGCGCCCTTTGAGTCAAAACGACAACCTCTATTTCGAGCGCTTGCTCAGTTGCAGAGCTTGTTCTGGTTGTGGCGGATGAAACCCAACTCCAATAAAACAGATCATCTTATTTCGATACCCCAAACCACAGATTCCTAGAAAACTTTACTGAAGTGCAAACCTAAGCAAGTATCTCGGACACTGTACAGCGTCGCGCTTATATCTTGTCTGTGATCCGCAGAAGCATTTGTAGCTGTCACTCACAGACCGTTATTCGCATATACAAGCTGTTTATTTTCTCAATTGTCGATTATGGACAACCTTGTTTCTGCATTCTCAAATGCAACGTCTTTGTCAAAAAAAAGATCGGTTGACTCGTTTACACTTCTTGGGGAAGCGGAGAAGGTTGCGATTTGATCCCGATGCCCCTGGCGTAAATAACTGTTTTGTATCTTCTTTTTTGTCGTTGATGAGCTACTCGCGACCCGCAACTTTAATATACAGTGTGTTTGTTCAAAAGGGCTAAGCCTGTATCTTCGTTAATATCCATGATGGGCCAGAGAATTATCAGTAAGAGATTAATGACGCTAAATCAGCCGCCTGTAAAAATTTGTCTTCCCGCTATAAGGCGGTAGTCAACTTTTCTTCTTAAATGGCGTGATACATCTTTTATTTTTCTATCAAATGTAGAATCTCTTTTTCTTTATGGATATGGAAATATTACATAACAAAATTGTCAAGAGAAACTAGTATTTATTGAATAAGATTAGTATTACCATATAACAAGACAAACAGTAGACATAGGAACTTTGACGATTATGTACGTAGGATCCCACTATGGCAATTGGACATGAATTATGGTTTTAAGAAGATGGAACCCCTCCTCACAAAGAACAGTTCACATTTCAAATTTGGAAATACTTAGATGGTAAATAGTGGTTTTATCACTTAGCTAAGTCACTTGACTTGTCAAATAAATTTTTTGGTGTGGAGATGATTCAAGCAACAAGTTTAAGCTTTGCTTTTTTTGCAATGTACAGCTCAGTTATTTGAGCTGTTCGTAACAGGTTAGAAGATGGATTATTCCCATTTAGTTTCGTCAGAATAGTAGCATAAACTTGTTGCATGATATACTTCTACATAAAGAAATCTAGAATTGGTAAGTCAGATGACCTAGCTAGCAATGTGATAGAGCTACTGTTTGTTATCCAGTTATTTATCTATTTGATAGAGAAATAAAAAATGTATCACGGTATTTAACAAAAAAAAATTGACTACCGTCCTCTAGCGGGAAGACATAATATGAAATTTCTACATTTACCGTCATTTTGTTCTATCATGGATATTAACGGTCCTGTTTGAACAAACACACTATAGTTTTTCACCTGTATAAAAAATAAATATGATGATTATCTTGAATAGTCAAGTCTAAAGATCTGGAATATCTTAGTTGAACAATAAGATAATAATGCATATTGTTGAAATTAAACAATCAAAACAATTGAATTGAAAAGTTGTATCAATGTTTGCCTATTATATTGTCCTCAATCAAAGCATATCAAAAAACAAATAACTTATATATGTTTAATCAATCATACAGTCTGCCCATTTTATCGCTTTACATAGAAATAGGCAACACATATTGCAGCGAATAGGATTTCAGAGGTAACTTTCCATTACTGTTCATCTTTTTAATAAATAGAATCAAACTTTCTCTATGACATTGATAAATTGATATTAACGATTTAAGTGTCAAACTGTCAATCAATTCAGGAATGCTCAGGGTTGAGTTTCTAACCAATCAGCTTTCTTGAACAAATCAGCTAAAAAAAGCCACTGAAGGTTTTACTTAGCGTTTTGATTTTATTCGCGGCGATCCTTTCCAAAAAGAAAATTAATGTTGTGTTTATTACTGAAGAAATCATGAAAAACATGTTGCCTATGGTCATGTAACGTAATAAAATGGGAAACTGTATGTTTACCCAGTTTTCTCTGATTTTTCTGATTTCTTGAACAGGTTACCCAAAATAATTTGTTTGTTATTTGTTATGTAAATCATAATTTCATATTAGGGCACTTTTAATAATGCTACGTGACAGCAGGAAAGTTCGACTCAGAAATGGGGTCAAAATGACATTTTAAACATTTAGTTAAATGAAATAGAAAAAATTGAAAATGAAGTAATTAACTTTAGCTGTAATATGTGGAAGGCAGTTGAAACAAAAAACAATAAAGACTAGAAAGAAAAAACGGAGGAGCAAGAAGCAAAATCAAATGGCGCACCAATACTTTTTGTCAAAAGCTGCCTATACCCTGATTGATGTCTAAAGCTACCAACTGATAGTCTAGTCGGGTGCAATTTTATTTAAATTGTAATAATTTTTCAAAGTAATTAATGTTAATATTGGAAATCCTATAAAAGCAAAAAGATTGGTGACCGAGATACTACAAAGTTAAATTTGCTAAATTTAGTTATCTAGTTCTATAAAATATTGTATATTATTGCAGTCAGCATTAATTTTAAAAAATATATTTCTAGAACCCACATGCAAAGCGCTTACGATGTAATTTGTCAATGACATGCTATTTTAAAATTAGAAAAGGAAAAGTTTTAATGTAAAGCCACTTAAGAGTAGAAGCAGATATATCATAAAGAAATCTTAGCTTGGATAAATTTATACAATAACATCTACAAAGCAATGTTCTTTCTTAAATACTATAACAAGAAGGATTACGTAAATTCGGATAAGTTGTAATTTCTGTTTGCTTTAATGCGTTCTTTGTACTAAAATCCCAAAGCGTAACTTGTGCAGCTTTGTATTGTCCCCGACAGTGAAGGGGCTCGAAATAAGTAATCAGCATTGAATGATTAATGTTTATTCCAAAATTACGGACACGCTTGACGTTTTTATCTTAAATTTAGATATTAATATTCTAAGAAAATCTGGCTCAGTATCCAAATTTCTATATGTTTGTAGGTTTCTTGCAGGCAATTAATTACTATCCATCACCGATAAGGTAAACCGCATACTAAATAGGTAATCAAACAGTCAAGTTAGTGGTGCGAAGAAACTCTGTGACCCTCGAGAGTTAAACAACTCTAGGACGAGAACTCCTTAATGACTGGCGTCTATTTCATTAGTTAATAACTCCCCTGACTAATTGCCACGACGGAGAAGTGCAACCTGAAAACCACTCATGCGGTGGTTTTCGTGCGGGCAGAATGTGGAAAACCCAATAAACCAATCAATAGTTAAACACCAACACAGAAAATTTAAATTGTGCTAAACGTTTAGGAAGGAAAGGCACGCCGGGCGTTTTTATGATCTCGAGTTCTACTGGTATAGAAGTTTTGCTTTTTATGTGTTTTGGAGTATAAGGGTAAAATGAACATCAACGTGATTTGCTTCAATACGTGCAAAAGGCTTAATACTAAAGTTTCAAACTAAAAAGATACAAGATATTATATAGATGTGTTTTAAGAGGCAATATTGCGTGTAACTATACACAACGAGTTAGGAAATACGCCGAAAACCTAATTATAGAAAAAGGTTTTTGAAGTATGAAGATTCTAAACTTCTATGTATGAATATTCTCAGAAACTTCAAAATCCATTCAAGTTTTAAGGTAATGAAAGGAAGCAAATAAATAAAAATTTGTCTTTACAGTGGCGTGCCTACTAATTTAAATTTCTCATACGTTCCAAATCGCCTTTATTTTGTTTAGTGATAATACAAAATAAATATGGAACAATTAAGCGTGTTAAACTAGGCCGGAATTCGCAAGTTATTCATTGCACTATGTGAATATGTTACAATATCAACCAGTTTTGAAAACGTTATTATTACATTTTATATTAATAATTTCTTAATTGTTGTTAATATCAGATTTAATTATATACAATATATATAATACTGGGATACAATAAAGAGTCATTACCATTCTTCTCACTATGTTACTCGCTGCTACTTTAGTGAGACTACTCAGTCGAATGTTAACGCATTAATTAATTAATTAATTTTAGACTTCCCGGTTTAGTGGCAGATTTACGCTCCTCTTAGAAATTGAAAGAAATAAAAGAAATGATAGACGATACGGCAACTGAGATGAAAAGTATCAAAAAGGAAAACAATATACACATAGAACAAATAAAAAACTAACCCAAGATAAATACAAATCTCAAATAGAAATGAAAAATAAAACGCAAAATAAAAACCATGAAGATCACTTTGAAATAATACCAAAAAGTGAACAAAAAAAATAGTATAATCATATAGGAACAAAAATGGAAACAAAAAAGGACAAAAAGTAAATTAACAAAAGCAAAGAAAAAGCAAAAGTAGTTTGAGTAAAATCACGAGCGAGACACTGTACTATTGAAAGTAATCTTACCTTAAAGCAACGAGAAAAGCAAAAGAAATTAAGGGACATAACAAAAACAGAAAGAAGTAATGGAAAATAGGTCAAAAGGTCCCATTTATAAATGGCAAGACGGTAAACATATCGACTAGGGAAGGATGAATAAGGAATAAGAGAAACAAAAATAGAAAACAAGTAATCAACAAAGACGTACAAATTAAGAACAAAAAAAAAGTTAGGAAAAGACAAACTGAAGAAACTAAAAAGATGAAAAAGCACAAACGAAAAATAGTGGCATGGAATAGAAACTAAGAAAATCGGTAAAGGAGTTAAAAAATTCAATAATGGACACTGGATGTACTGTCCGGAGTTAAAATAGAAAAACACGAAACAGAGGATAAAATAAAATACACAGAGAACGAAAACTTTGCAAACGAAAGATTACTATAACTAGAAAATCTACAGATAAAAAATTAAACAAACAAAGATAGTGTATATGCTTCGAATGATGTTTCAAGGCAAAAGAAAAAAGATCATCTTTACACAGAACCTCAAAAACAGGTGAACAAAACCTGATAAGATGGGGAGACTTAAATGAGAGGAATGGAAATAAATTGAATGCGTAGGATAGTGCCTGGGAAAATACTGGGCGGACAAGGAGAACCTAAACGGTAAAAGATTAATTACGTCTCTCTAGAGAACGTCGTCGAAATTGGAAACACATTTTATACAGGATAATATCCATAAAATAACAAGAGAAGTAAAAAAAAACAATCCAAAATTGCCTATTGTGATATAAAGTCAGATATAAAATTAAAAAAGAACAGAGATATGATAACACTGAAAGAAGAAGAAAACAAAAAAAACAGTAAATAAAAGAATTAAAAGCTAGAAACTAAAAAATAATTAAATAGAAGAATATAAACATAATGTAAAAAGAAGAACAGATACATGATAACAATGACGGAAAAAGAAAACAAAACAAAACAGTAAATAAGAAAATGAAACGCTACAAACTAAAGAATGATTAAATTAAAAAAACAATACCAAGAGAGATTATACAAAGAGCAGGACGTATCGAGGAAAATCAGAAGATAGAAAAAACATGGAAAACGTTTAAGCAAACAATATTAACAGCAGTAGAAGAGATATGTGAAACATCAATCATCACAAACAGAAAGGCGAAAAGAACACACTGGCGGAACGAGACAATAAAGGCAGTAGTTAATAAAAAAAAAGTATATAAACACAAAAAGCAATAAAAAATAGGAAAAAGGAAAATGAACAAGTAAGGAGAATTATTAAGAAAAAGAACAAAAGATGGGCGGAAATACAAAGATAAGAAACTACAAATGATAAGAAACATTAATAGCAATAAAGGGGAAATAAGAACAAAAGAAGACAAAATAATAGAATGTTGGAAACAATATTTTTTGAAACTACTAGAAAAGAAAGAGACACAAATAAGAATCGAGGAACTAGACGATAGAAAAAACAACAACAAGAAGTGGAGGAGCAATCAAAATACAAAATCAAGCAAAGCATCAAAACATGACAAAATCCCTGGGGAAATGCTTAAACAATACCAAGCTGTACTTTAGAAGAGTTAAGAAGTATATTCAACAAGACAACTGCATCTCTAGATTGGAAAATAGGTATAATATATTGGGTTTTCAAAAAAAGGAGATACCAAGAAGTGTCAAAACTATAGAGGAAATTGAGAGCATCACTAAAAAAACCACAGAAAGAAGATTAATATGGTTTCGGAAGAAGACTATAAAGAAAGCTAGTAGCAGACACGTATACTTTGTCGACTTTCAAAAAGGCCTTTGACAGAGTTAACAGAACATACATATGAAGAATCTTACTAGAAAGGAAAATACCACAGAACTTAGTAAAAAAAAACTATGTAAGAACGAGAAACGAGAAATTAAAAATGTCTAAGGCAAAGTTTTCATGTTAACCCTCAGTGGTGTAACAGCTACTTGCAATGCGGGGGGGGGGGGGGCAAAAAACAGCCTCCATGAAGAAGACTAGTTCTCGTTGATTAGTTGTTACGCCACTGTTAAGCCCATTATAATTCAAAATAATATCAGATAAAGCTGTTAAAGAAGCAAAAACAGAAGTTAAACTGCTATGGAAACTGTACAAATACTAGAACTGTATTATGCAGACGATATGCTATTATTTCGAAAGATCAAAGGAGCGTTGGACAAAACCTAGAAATATTGAAGAGCTATCTGGATAATAAGAAAAAAATGAACAAAATACATCAGATAGACGACGGAGAATCTTTGCAACAAGCAAGAAAATTTAAGTAATAATAATTGAAGCTCAGTAACTACACAAGATGGAAAATTAAGAAACTATTTAACAGCTTAAAGAATATAATCCTAAAGAAAAAAAATGTTAAAGAAAGCTATCCCGATAATGACTTATGTACAGTTCAAAAACATGGACAACCATAACAACGCAGCGTAGCAAGATAAATAACAGAAATGGATACTTCAAAAGGCTAGGAAAAAAGACAGTCATGGATAGAGTAAAAAAATAATGACATGACAGACTTTGAAAGTGCAACATATAGATAATTTAATAAAACGAAGCTAACTAAGATGATTTTGGCATGTGATAAGAAAGAACTACAAGAAAAGTATATGACCAAGACCAAGAAGAAAGCTCATAGAAGCAGTGGGAAAAAGGGAAATCAAAAACAAGGCAATACAAGATCATGAAAACAACTGTGATATAGAAGTTCAAAGATAACAACGCAGCCTTACATTCACAAGAAGTGGTAAAAGGGCCTTAGTGTTAAATAAGTAAGTAACGGTATAGTAGGCTGCCTCAAACGTACTACTGATTGTAACTGAATACTCTTGTTATTAGCGCAGCTAAGAAAATGATTACTGAAACCTTAAACACAAATTAACAATAAAAGACAAAATTTTGGTATTTTCAAAGACACGCTCAAAGTTTATTAAAAATGTTTTCTTGTGTAACGCATTGCTTGTTATGTTACTGCAGCCAGAACTGAAACATTCCCTTTTTAAATAAATGTGTTAGCATATTCACAGTCTTAACAGTTCGTAGGACTCACGCAGTTTTAATTTCAATCAATATTTACAAAAATAAAAACAAAACAGATCTCGTTTTTCTTCATTTTGTTTAATAGTGTCACAAACTCAACAAATGTTTTTGTCGACGATATCTTTTACTTGCGGTATTTCACGTGTGTACGAGAAAATTTATCGCTTTAGAGAAAATTGAGCGCCATCAAATCATACTTGGCTTAGTTTCTCAGGTTACACTCCTTATTGTAATAGCCTTTATTTGTTTTGCTGTGTTCTGGTGTTTGCATTTAGCTCACTGCGTTATTAGTTAATTTTAAGTTAACGTTTACGGCAGTTTCTAATATCTAATATTTAGTTAAGCTCTTCTTCTGTTGTTAATAATTTCTAAATTGTTTTCTCTGTAGTTTTGCATCTCTTATTTAATTTGATAAATTGTGCATTACTATTAGATTACTGTTTTAGTTTCATTTCAGTTTTTTCTATATTCGATTTAGAGTCCTGCTGTAATTTTATTTTCTGAAACCATCTGTAACTCATATGTTTTGTGTTTCACGCATTAAAAATGGATGAAAGACTTTTTTTTACAAAACATTTACTCATTTGGCGTTTGTTTAAGAATTATTAATTACTGCGGAATGTTTCTCATAATTAATAACCCACACCAGCATGAAAACAATTGTAAATTTGTAAAACCTCCATTATTCATTTTCAAAGAATTTTCCCAAGTGATGAAACGTCACACAGAAATGCACAAACTGAATAGACTACAATACTACAAAACAACCCCTACTAGATTTGATCTACGCAGCCATATTCCCGAATTTCGAGAACTGCGAAATATTAAAATCATACAACCAGCAGATAGGCAATTTATTCTACATTTTCGACGAATTTTCCTTAACGGTTTAGAATTCATTATTTCGACTAATTTCAATTTTAACACATAAATGAATTTGCCAAAGTACTTTTATGTTAATTCTTATATCAGGGATTAACAATTAACCTTGTAAGGAAACGCCTTAGTGATGTGGACTTTGACTGACATAAATATATGAAGGCTTTTATGTAATAACAAATGCATGAATTGATCTACATTAAAGATTAAGTTACACGAATGTGTAATTTTCCAGTAAAAGTTTGTTTTAAAAGTAAAACGTGGTGACGCAACACTAGTAGACGTGAAAATGGAAAAGACTCTAAAAAGTAAATCCAGGTAAAGGTCAGGTCTGTGGATCGAACTCGCCCCCGATCGAATTCGCAGCTCAAGGAAGTCTGTACCGCATGAATTGAGGAACATTATATAAATACGTAAAACACGATTTTTGTTATTTTTAGAAATAAAAAGCAGTAAGTGTAAATGAGTTTTTTCAACTCTACAATTTTACATAATTGACAAATATTCCTACAGAACATTTCTGTTTTTGTAAATTTAAATTCCAAATAAACATTACTTAAAACAGTTTATTTTTATATTAATGCAGAATAAAAATACGCCATTTTTAAATTGAAAAAAACAGTAAAAAATGTAATTCAAGTTCACTAAATTTTCCCTTACGACAAGCTTACGTGAACTTGTATATGAGCAAGTGTTTGCTGTAAATACACCGTTGAGACACAGGAGGTAGTTGGTAGTTTTGTTGTAAATTGTTAAAGCGGTTCAGATTTCCAAGACAGAATGTGAAATTTAAGAATCTGACCTTTTTAAAGAGAAAATGAGGAATAGTCTGAAAGTAAAAACAAATAAAAATGAATGAAAAATGAAACCTCAAACCCAACACACAATGAAATATTATTGTTGGGAAAAGTTGTGATAAACCAAGTAAAAGTCGTCAAAGTGATTTGAGATAAATGATTACCTTATTTTCACGAGAAATAAAATTACAGTTGAAAATACTGGTATGAGATGGAATTTTCAATTCGTCACGACGAATTTGTTAATTGTTATATTGTTGGTAATAAAATTAGTGGTTATTACTCAACTGTACGTATTTGAACTTTTAATAATTAGAGAATCCTCATCGCATTCTTTAATAAAGGGTTTTACTTAAGTAATTATGAATGTGACCTATTTTTCTTTCTGAAACATGCGCTAACAAGACTGTCTAGTTTAAACAGAGATACGCATACTTCTTATTCTGTAATAGATTTCTGATACACCCGGTATAATTAAAACTTAGTGAAATAATTGTTTTCATTATTTTAAAGAACGTTCTTTATTATTAAATCTGGTTTACTGGTGCAATCGAGTTTTTAAAAATAAATCTCTCATGATCAAATCTAAGAACTGTTTTGGAAGTGACTTTCTTGACTTGAAAGTTGCAGTCTGTGCCTGCAGCGTCCAATCGTCTAATTTGCGCTCTACAAAAATAATGGTGCCTTTGGCGGCAAAACCCGAGACTTTGCTAAAAAGCTTTATTATGCTATTTTCTAAAGTTGTGTTACAGCCTGTAAAGTTTTACCAAATGCTAATAGCTAACTCTATAAGGAATTTCTTATTCTTTAAATATCTCTGCAATATTTTGCCTTGTAGTATACAAAAAGTTATTGAAGTATAAGTTTTGAGAATGATAACCTTCGTCAATCGTTATTTGTCAAGCACCCAAAAATCTGGAAATTCTAATAATTCCGAATACTTGTAGGCCAAGCACCAAGTATCTTAATCAGAAAAAAACCCTTCCCGGGTTAGGAAAGGAACAAAAACCATTTTTGCCAATTTCTAGGCTCGTTTCCAACTCTACGACGAAAAATAGCTGTATATAAAATTGAAACCAATATAATTCTCTACAGAAAAAGTTCTATATACAAAGTGTCTCTAAATTGCATGGAACAAATATATCAGGGTTATTCTACGACGAAAAATAAAAAGAAAACCCGCATAAAATTTCTTCGGGAAACATTCCCCCGTGGAGCACCTTAAAAGTTGGCCATAAATAAAGAAATCAAGTAGCAGATACACATTCCTTTTTGTGATGATTCTACGCACAACTACCCCATGCACAACAGTACGACATTTTATTGGCCACAACCCCGCCCCGATCCCCGTCAATATCTCCAGTTGAAACAAGTCACCTGTGGATACTGCAGGTGCATTTTTTTGTCATTTGGAGCCTGTGTTTGTGCTGTGTCTGAGTGATAGTTTTGGTATAGTTGACAGTTTTGTTATGGAACCTTCAAGTTCAGATATGTAGCGATATTTTACTAATTATAAACTTGTCTTAAAATGTATGTAATTTCATAAAAATGCCCCAAAGTAAAACGACCATTAAATGATAGATTTTAATATAATTCTCTGAAATATGGAAACCACTGGTTATGTTCCGAGACAGTCCGAGTTCAAATTTTTGGTTTTTCTTAATGGATGTTGACTCCATATTGTACAATTACTTAAGTTATCTGCTAGTAGTTGCTGCTTTCTTCGCTATACGAGTTTTTTCAATGCTAGTAGAACAGCTAGTTTTTACTTAAAATTTGCAAATTTCAATTTTATTTGTTTATCTTCAGGAACAAGTTTGAACACTATGTTTATTAAGCGACGAGTACTTCTTGATATCATGAGAAGTTCTGGTAGCAATGACAATTTCATTTCTTGAACAAAGAGATCAAGAAACGAACAAAATGCGATGAAGAACATTTTAAGGACTTAAAGAAGAAATTATCATATTTTAAGTCAGAATATAAATCTCGTTGGATATTTTCAAAAAAGTAATGAAGAATGGTTGGATACCTGAATTTCATTTCCTCTAACAGAGAAGAAACGCGGTCGCTCGGATATTTCTTTTGAGTCTTGTAGTGAGCGAACAAAACGACGAAAAACAAAGGAGTTAAGAGAATGTCTGTGTTAAGTTGCGCAACCCAAATGGGCCTAAGAGCCGAAGGACAATCATAGGCATTTAGACTGTTGAAAGAAATTATCAACACCAGTCCAACACGTGCGAGCAAGTACACAACAGCTTATAAAAAGTCGCTTGAACCAGAACAACGTAAGCCAGCTGAAGATGCTCTAGCTGTCTTGGTAGACGCTGAATTATCTCGTTATCAGTATGATGTCATAAGGACGAGTGCCCCAAAAATATTTCCTTCATATAAAACAGTTCAAGCTGCAAAAAAAGCTCTATTATCTCAAAGAAATAAACGTAACAGAGACTTGTGTTGACGTTACTTTATAAGCTTTACTTGACCATACTGTCAAACACTTACTTCTAACGGTGAAATCTGTGGTTCAGACACTTCGAAATGAAGAACTGAACAAGTTTTGTTTAATTACTAAATGGGATTTTGACTGCTCCTCGGGCCATAGTTCATACAAGCAAGCTTTCCAAGGTCCTGAAGCCAGTGATTCGGCTGTTTCAATTACATGTATTGTCCCGCTTCGCCTTACTTGTGGTGAAACAATTGTTTGGCGAAACCCACGTCCTGCCTCGCCAAGATATTGTCGGCCTTTAAAAATTGAGTTCTCAGAAGAGTCTACCGAAGTTTCGACTACAGAAAAAAAACTGCATAGATGATCAAATAAAAAACCTTAAGAAAAGCAAGTCCGTAATCGAAGGAAAGGAGGTGGAAGTAAGCCACAATTTAGTCTTTGCAAATTTCATTTAAGGCCAATTTTGATGGTATTTTGCTCCAGTGTGCGCCGTCTTAAAATTTTGCTAACGAAGCAGCAGTTTGTAGTACTGTAACAAAATGTACCTACTTATCAAGGCATTTATTTGCAGTTAATTTGTCAAAACTGGCTATGTCCAAAAAGTGTATATGCAGAGTGGAAGCAGCTCTCTATATTGTTTACACAAAAGTGTGCTCGAATGGGTTTTGGATTTTTTTTCAGAAAAGCTGTTGCGGAGTTAATAAAGAAAAAATCTTATATACCTTTGCTTCTTATTTTTAGCCGTACAATAACGTCCTCATATTTGTTCTATACAATTTAGACATACCTTGTGTATTTTTCGTCAGATTCGTACTTCTCTGAGAAAGAGCGTCTAAAGTTAAGCTAAATTGCGCATTTTCCATAGTTTTGCAGTAGTCCAGCATTAAACTAATTAGGAAAAACTAAATTTCGGCATCGGTTTAGATTATATTAAAAGGAATATTCCCTAAAAAGTTTTTAAGTGTCCTCCGTTAAGCAAAACAAAAACATTGAAATTATAAATTCTTTGTAATTGTCTCCTAACTTCGAACCAGTTATGATTTCTTGACAAATATTGTTATGTTACAAAGAAACAAGCAACTAATGGCGTTACGAACAGTTACATAGCTTTTTCAGTGCTTGTCGTCAAGAGTTCTCTTACTATAAGTTTACAGAGACTTTAAGCTGCAGAACGTTCCTTACATTGGCATTATCAACGAGAGAACACGATTTTGACTTACTGTAATATACAAAGTTGGAGAGTTACATTGGGCACTTCTTCTTTACAGAATAGCACCGTTATTGTGAAATTGACGGTCAGTCTTCATTCTTCCCAATGGCAGGATAGAGCAAATATGTAAAATATACCAAAATCGTCCAAACGACTTACTGAATCAAAGTAAGGATTACGAACGTGCTAAAGCTTATGTTATAGAAAATTCAACACGTAATGAGAAATCTTACATTTCTTACATGTGAGAAAATGAATTTAGAAAGGAAAAGTAAAGAAGATAGATTTAAAAACGTGACAAAAATTATTTCTGGTAAAAGTCCATTGTCTTTCTTATTGAATAATTATTTATTGTCGAGACGCTTGATGATGCAGGAAGAAATTTGGTGATAAAATCTATTTTGATCTTGACCTGTACTTTTTCTACACTATGGAAGGATACTGAGGAGGTGATTATAAAAATAACTGTCTTCTGTAGCTATACTTGCCTCATCGAACAAATAGAGTGACCACGCCCAACCCGTGTGATATTCTGTATCTTCATTACTTTGTATGCCTTCATATCCAAGCACTCATAATGGGTACAGTATATTGTTAAAGCACTTCAGTGCAATGTTGGAACTGATTTTGTTGTTACTGGAACTAACCAGATTCTTTTATTATGTAAGTCTCCTTCTATCATCATCTTAGCAAATATGCAGCACTTTCACCAGGAAGGCAAGAGAATAAAGACTCAAGTCTAAACGTTTTGTCCGGGTTCTTGATTCGATATGTTTGTAATTTTTATTTATATCTAGTTGGACTTATATCATCAAACTAGGACAACATACTAAGGCTAATAAGATCACCTTGGTGTAACACAGAAGCTCCTTAGTTTTGGCATATACTTAAAACCAATTCTGCCGCTTTATATAGTACTATTTAAATGCATAAGGTTTGACAACTAAAAAGTACTGTCTTCATTCTAAGTGTAATTGATAGTAGCACAGTAGCAAACTTCTTTCGTTTAGTAATTCAATGGTCGACAGTTTCATTTGTGTGACTATTACTTTTTGTATTTATTAAAACTTTAGTCTTCATTAGCAAGTCACAATAACACAATTTAAAATTCTCTGTCATGATTAATGATTTAGTTTAGAGTTCAATCTTCAAAATATCTGTATTAATTAAATTATAAAAGAAATCTTTGAAAACCAATTTTAGAATAGATAAAACAAAATGTAAAATAAAACTTTTTAGATCATTTTATGGAGTTAATGCCCCAAGTAATTAATAACGGAAAACAAGCGTGGTAAATATTTCCTTTAGGAGGTCCATTCTTATTTTTATTCTGCCATGAAAACGAAACGGATATTTAGCAATTTAGCAATATCCACCAAAATTAAACAAAAAAGCAAATAATTTACAACTCAAATAACAATAACTTTCAGGAAAAAGCATTTAAGTTTCTAAAAACTTGGTTATCCGAACGTTGCTTCCCTTGACGTTTATACGACAACAAAATGGAAATTGTAACCGTTAACCTTTTGCTGTATAACATCTTAAATTTAGTTAACTGGAAAATGGAAAAGTGACACTGAATAATCTAGATATTTTACAGCTTAAGGGTAATAAGTGAAAGTGCAAGTGCTTTAACGTCTACTTAAAGAGAAAAGCCGATTACGAATAAATTAAAAGAGCTGGAAAGTATCAGAAGAAAATTGGATTCTGTTGTTGAAATACGAGCGCAATCAGTCTCTGTTATTAATATAAATAAAAAATATACCATAGAATAAATGCCAGAATATCTGAAGTTTGACTGATAAAACTGAACAAAACAT
Source organism: Ignelater luminosus (assembly GCA_011009095.1). Lineage (NCBI taxonomy): Eukaryota > Metazoa > Arthropoda > Insecta > Coleoptera > Elateridae > Ignelater > Ignelater luminosus. The sequence goes on along the minus strand of VTPC01089827.1, from coordinate 74,105 downwards.
TCCAGTTTCCCAAGATTAAGATTTTATAAACATTTTTATTATTTTATTTTTTATTTTCATATCTTAACAAAGATGTTTACAAATATTTATTAATTAACAGAAAATATGAATTGTGATGGCGTTTCATACTTTTATTTATGTTAAGAAGAAGAAGAACTATAGTAACGGATTCAATTATGTGCTACTGTTACAAGATAATAAGTAAAATGCAGGACCGAAAGTCGCTTAGATTCAAGCTAATTTAGCGTGTCAACTTTGATAAAAATCAGAAACTATTCCTTGAACTTTATCAGTCTATGGGTTTGTTTCTTTTTGGTAATAAATGGACATCCTTTTTCCAAGCTTCCAAGTAGTAGAAGGTATTGTACCTTATACTTTTATTTTTCGTTTTCTTCTTCTTCTCTTCACCATGGTATTTCTGAGCTAATAATTTTTGGCAATTGAATGTTTTCTGTTCTTTGTTCTTCTGTTTCTCAATAATAGTAACTACCTACCTATTGCATTGCTTTATTACTACTTGTCTATTTTGTTAGGTGTGTACGTTATGAAATCCAGTGTTGCTATTCAGTTTGTATTACTAGTTTCCGCTAGAGTTTTGTTACATATTGGTCTTGCTATACTTTTGCAAAGTTTGATTTTATTTCTTGTTTTCATTTGTTTTTTGCAGAAAACATCTAACTATTCGAAAATTCTTTCTGTTTTGATGGTTTTTTGTTGGACGTCGTTTAGAAGCCAAGCTAGCAATCTGATTTGGGGAACTTGAATCTACATCTTCAAAGAGTTGTCAACGCAATATAAATTATAATTAAAAAACTAATTAAAAAACCTATAACAGAAAAGATAAAAGGTACAAAAGTAAGACTAATCTTACTGTAGCTGATCCTTATTTGCCCATGGATATGATGACCTATTCTACTAAAATCCTAAACGCCTTTTTCAGTCTTTAATGATTTTTGTCTACGAACCTTTTGGGATCACTTCCAATAAATACCAAAGAAAGGGAAGATTATTACCGAACAGATAAAGAAATACAAACCCAAATGGAGGAGGTAGACAAATTGATGCCTAGAACATGAAGACATGTTTTAAGAAGAAACCAACCAGACCCAAAAGGCAAGAAGAATAATTATAGAAACATTAGCAAAGCTAATATAAACAAAAGTAATTTAGGCACCGATCAAAACTCTCTTGCAAAAAATATCCACGATATTAACAAAGGACGAAACTATTTAATAATCTGTAGAAAGAACACTCCTTCTCTCAAGAGTACGTTTTGAATTACCTATACTCTCTTGCAACTAAAAAGAAATCACTCCTGCCTATAAGGTTGCCTTATCGGTCAAGAAACCAATAGTGGTAGCGATACGTTCTATATTTTGGGAAAACTTGGCACAAAATGATTATAGCAAACCACTCGCCATGATGGTTGCTTATATCTTTTAGAGCGATCTGCGTCTGGGAAATAAAGATTCCAAATGGTGGGGTGTCGAATTATACAAAGATTACAAGTGAAAGCTTCTAGGATAAGTATGCTTTTAGAAAGAAAAAAAATAATTATAGTCTAAGTAAGCATAGTTTACATGATATGTATATACTATACTAACTACATAAAATCAGTGGTAAATCGCCCAAGAGCTCCCAATCCTCTATGACATTAGTCATAACCGAACTACAAGAAGTAAAACCACTTAAAGCAATGTATAAAAAGCAAGTAACTGTAAATAAATAAAACTACCTTGACATTGACTGACTTCTAACTCTAGCAACTGCCTTTGCAGCCAGTGTAAATCAAAGTACAAAGAGGGGCAACTCGACGGCAAACGTATCTCATCGTTTCTCACTTTGATTTGCGGCCACATTTGTCCTTCTACATATATTCGACATCTGACCACACTGACTCTCACTCGTACATTTGCTTCTTTCGATTCCTTATACTGGAGTCAACCCGTAGTACATGCTGCTGCAGTGCGTACGATGTTAGAGGCAGAATCTGCATCTGCAATAGCTTGTGCTTAGTTGAGAAAAAATCTGCAAACCATTTAAGCAATCCATCCTTTGCTCAGAGGTTTCTTAGAAGGGAAGAGATGCCTTAAATCAAAACTATTGTAATAAACCTCTAAGGAAAATAGAAACGAGATTATTTGCTGTTAAGGCTAATAATCAATGTCTATAGTCTTACAAAAGGGATTAACTTTTTCTCAAGATTATTAATTGTAGCCAAGTTTAGAAAACTAGATCTTATTTGATTTTCCAGTTTGAAAACTAGAAATTATCGTCTTTTATATTCTTGAAAGCAAAGTTTATACAAAGAAAAAGGCAGAACTTTATCTTGGATGGACCTGCTTTAGCTCAGAACGTATATCTACGCCATGCCAAAAACTATATCGAGCTAGGGCCTATACTTGAAACCTAGTGGATTGATGGTGAGATGAAAATCGTGGATGCATACGTCGTCGTCAGATTATCTTCAAGGCGAAAATCCCTCGCGACTAGTACAGTTTGCAGAACAAAAGTTCACCTGGCAGATTGCTTTGTCTTCAGTTACAAAGGTAATTACCAACAAGGATGATAAAATTGGTTTCTCAGGGACCACAGACTTTTTACTTACAATCTAGAAGAGGTCGACAAACAAATCATCTAAGCGACCAAGGATATGATGGAACACGGCGTCAAGTGCATCCTGATCCAAGCATCGGACATGGACGTATATGTATTTTATGTCTCACTTTTCGTTCTTTTTAAAACCCTTGTAATGCAAAGAACTTTGGCTCCTGATTGGAACAGGTAACAAACACCATCAGATTGAAGCTGAACCAATTGCGATGGTTCTTAATCAAAGAACAATTATAAGTGCTGAGGAATTTCCATTGTTTTATAAGCTGTAATACTACATCTTATTTGAATTCCAACGCCAAGGTGCTCAAGACATGGCTATTTCATGCAGAAGTTAGATTAACTTTCTATAGTTTCCCTCTCGCAACTTCCCAAGGAACGACCAACGGTCTTGAACGGTTTACAGTTCTGACAAAAACACGTCGATGACAAATGTTTGAAAAGACTTTTTCTCAATCAAAAATAGGCTGATGCAGTTCTTTCCTTGTTGTACTGCCAGTTGCCTATCAGGCTGGCTGGGAAGGTGTGGAGCAGAATATCGACCTGCACTGACGCCTTTCTAATTTCTCCGAATGGGGTTAGAAGAAGAAAATATTCAAAAGAAAGTCGGTGTGGTCAGTCATCGCGTCGAGGGGGTAAGGAAGCAGCTCTTCATGCAGAAAAGTGCGACTGGAAACTATCACCTGTCACTTTTGGAGCTAGTTTTACTGTGTGTATTCGTTCTTTTTTAACAAAGTAAAAGTTAGTATAATTCGACACCTCAGAGACTGTTTTAAAAATGGCCGCTATTTCTCAATGTTTGGTTTTGCGATTTTAATCATTCTGAAGGGTCTAAGACTTTAAGTAGCTTTCTTTATTTGCCTTGCGTCAGTCTTTCTTTATGTACCGTTTCTACTATAGCTTATAACTTAACGTGGTAATAACAGAAAAGTGAGAAGCTATTTCATTCTTTATCATTTCGATCCTACAACTGCAAGGTGCTTTTGATGGAGAGTTCACCAATGGTATGCGTATTCAAGACTGCTACTGGAACGTGAGTTTTCTATGTAAAAAAATTGAGAAAATAAAAGCAAAAAGAGGAAGGAGACAAGCCACTTTACTATCTACTGTTAACATACTTACATAACTAATACTGAAGAGATATACAAATCTTTGTTCTTGAAGCAATAATGAGTCTGCATAAAAACTACCGGATTAAGTTTCAATTACTTCAAATAGTATGTGACATAATAAATAATTAAAAGTTTTAAAATCCCTACTATCGTATTACCAGGATAATTAGACACGGTTTGGTAAAGCCTGCTAGAAACATTGTGAACTATCTTAAAATTTATTAGTATTAAAAACATCGGGAAACCCTTTTAAATTTATTATTGGAAAAACAAGGGTGCTGCGTCCTGAATGTAGCATATGTTCGGCAAATGCTGAGTAATTTGTATTTTTGTATAAACCATGTGCAGAATTTAACACAAAGAATAAAAACAAAAATACAAACAATAAAATACGGCACATATCAAATTATTAAAAGCAAGATTTTATTTTAATTCTTTCATTAATAATAAAGAAATTTACATGTATCTATACTTTTGTCCACCACTGTATATGTAGTATAACACAGATCTAAAATATAACACGAACGCATTCTTTAATTAAAAGATCCTAATAATTTTGTAATTACCCAATACTTAATTATGTATAGACTTCGTGTGTTAAACAATCGAAAAACAAGATAATAATACAATGGGTAATTCACAGAAGCAAATACTATCAGCGTGATTTGTTCCTGTAACTACAACCGACCCTCCGATAGACCAAAAACAATTTTAATCAGCTGATTAACAAACACTGTTCAAAAGCAAATCATTTACAATAAACAACAAAGATAATTGGATGTGTATAACCTTCAGTGTTACCTCCCATGCGGGGTAATTATTGAATGTGTCAGAGGAATACGCAGGTCACTAAAGGGTCGGGGTCGTACAGAAGTCAAGAGGAAATGCGTTTTCCCTACAGATACGAAAAACGAATGGGACGGTTGTGACATTTTCAACCCCACGCGTAATTAATACTAAGCTACTTTATCTTGTCTGTTACCGATGAGCACTTTTTGTTTCACTTTATATTTAGTAAAAAATGTAGGACAAAAGATAGTAGTATGACAAACGAAAATACGCGGCATTGTTTCGCATTAAAAACGTTGAGCATTTTATCAGAATCACTGTTGTTAACAACAAGTATTTTTATGGCGGTTTAATTGGACAATTTCACAAAAACAATGAAAAGAACGCAAGTCCTATTGATTATGCTAAAAGTAAAAAGGTAAACACCGTCGCGCTTAATTTGATAATGAGATCAGCGTTTGCATTTTTTATACAGATGACATCATTATATGAGAAAAGGTTGAGTGATTCAATTTAATATATAAACGGAGAAAAAACCTTGCAAATAATGTACATAAGGACGTCGGCTGCTAGGCACTTTATTTATTCAGGGTTCATTTTTATAATGCATCCCTATGTAGCTGTGAATGTGGAAAAAGTTCGTGGCGCCGAATGACATACTTAAATAAAACATTTTTTCCGGAACACGTGTGATTTTAATGCAAAGAAATATTTGCTGAAAATAGAAGTTTAGCTTTTGTAAGCGTGCTTTCGACTTTCAAAATATTTACAGTTCCTTCTTTTATTCTGCTTGTGATTATTTAGATTCATTAAAAAATCTCAAACTGACGCGTAGCCACTACTTAAACGGGGTGTTTCATTAATAATTTAAATATCTCCAAAAATAATGACTATATCGCTATGAATGAAGAGTTAGTTATTTACATAAAAAGAATTGGAGAATCGAAAAAGTGTGCTAAAATGGCAATTCTGCCAGTGGCGTAGAATTTGGGAAGGGTCAACCATTCATTTACCCCTACCGTACGCCTCTGGTAGTAGCCAGAAATGATTATTTAACATAATTTAGTAGGGTGTACAGTACCTACACTTCGTGCCAAGTATGACAAGGATACGTCAAATAGTTTTAAAGTACTGGGTACAAATAGTTTTTAAATTTTTAAATAAAACACCCTGTAACTCAGTAAGGAGCCACATTTTATCTAAGTGATTTGGGTTAAATCTTAATATCTTGAGCTCAGGATTCTACAATTAAAATATTTCCAATTATTAATGAAACACCCTGTATATGGTAAACCACAGTAACGTTTTAAAAACTTGTATTACGTTGGCATAACATAATTAGCTCATTTCTGCAGTTTTTGTTTAAACATGGATACAAACAAGCAGATAAATCCTATAATGTCAATCTCTGATTTAGCTTTCATACTTATTCATACATAATTTTATGAAGCCCACAATCAAGGCCGCCTATTTGACTAGTTAATAATACTGTATTTGCTTGATCTGTTCATTGTAGTGTGGAGACACTTTCTAAAAACTAGAAATACGCAAAACATTGACTTTTCGGAAATAAATATTCGAGGTAAAAGAGTTCCACTTATACCTGTTAATTCGTCGAAGGCATTCTCGAACGTTTTGCATCTTTTTCATAGAAAAAAAGGTATTGCCGTTTGTCAATTATTTCCTTTCAAACGTACTTCTTTAGAAATATCTTAAACACTTTTGTACATTATAAATAATTTTCGTAGAAGGTTTAAGAATTTTGTTTAGTATCTAATTCTTAGTGTAGATAACACATTATAAATTTTCCTCGAAGAATTTTGCTTTTGTCTAAATTCTTCTTAAACGGACCTACAGTAATAATATTTCCTTGCACAAAATTTCTGTTAACAGTTTTTAGAAAATGATTTTCTTCAAAGACTCGAGAATTTCGTTCTTTGTTAAAACACAGGTAGAGATGTATAAAAGCTTAGTAGTAAGCAACCGAAAGCAGAACGTACCTATGTGTATTGAAACGAATACTAACTAAATAAATAACAAGAGATAAATTTGGAAATGGTAAAGTGACAAAATACCAAAGTAGTGAATAGTAATGAATGTTATAACAGTCTCTGCAAAAAGAGTTTTTTTTTTAAATATCACAAGCCTTTTTTTCTGAGTATCAAATGTGTGTCATCCAAACATAGCATGTCACTTTGTTATTTCAAAGTGGATGCTGCTTGGTACCTGTACTGATATGGAGAAAAGAGGAAACTATAAATTAAACATTTTGCATACCATGACATAGTCTAATTGGTCAAGTGCTAATTGCCAATCTTTCTGATTCCAGAGCTAAACAAAACAGGTTGATGAAAGTACAATACGTTTCAGGAATCCAGTATCATTACTGATGTTTTCCATCCAATTTTTACTGTTTGTACTTGTTTTGCTTTAACATCAGCAAAACTTTTGCGTGAATTTGCTGGTACATAGTGTAAAATAAATAACCTCAACAACTAAATAGAGTGGTTTAATGGTGATCAGACCATTAGATCCTCTTCGTTTAGAGTACTGAGAAACCATTAATCTAGTTGAAGGCCCGAATCATTGGACATCACCAGTTAGGTTATAAGAGTCAGCGTGTATGCACACATAAATGTTTAAGTTTCAGGGAAAACTTTAGAAATGATAAAGTCAAAGTGACAAAGTTATAACCGATAAACTTTTGAAAATTTCTAATATTTTGAGATTTTCTTGACTAAAAGTTATTTTCTAAAACCAGGACTCATAGAAATCTTGGAAATTGACTTAAGAATTATTTAAAGTCTAGATACAGGTGGAAGGTGTAGTTCTGCTTCTCTAATACCTTTTTTAACCGTTTGTAAGCAAAAAAATCAATATTGTGTTCGGCTTCTTCTTTGGCCAAAACGGTCAAATAAATTTGGCTCAGAATGCACCGGAACGCAAACGTGAAACTATGTGGAGACTCAGTGTTGTAGTGGCAGCTGAGGTACCCAAAATGGTTGTGAACACTATGATTGCGACGGTTCCTTATTGTTGATATAGAGATGGCGCTGGTTGCGTGATGCTGTTCGTGTAAGAATGCTGTTCCGACATTTGTTTTTGCCATTAAGAAAAATCACGGTAACATTAATTAATTAATTAATCTCTGAGCCTTCGGAATGTGACCGCTAACTACGTCTCGAAACCGTTTGCTTGTAACCTTGATTGTACTAGTTCTACCTGTTGCTATCCTTGGTGTGTATGACTTGTTTCAGAAGCATTCAAAGCAAAACTATGTCAGGTATTATCTTGAATTGCAGATTTGCTTGATGTACTGTGATTCTGCCTTTTACTATCATCTTTTACACATCATTGAATAAATATAGTATAACACTTATCTAGAGAGATTTACCGAGAACAATCCAAAAGTTACTTAAATACAGTACGATTTGTTACTACCTTACTACTTTTTTAAATTGAGTGCTGTAAGTCATTTTAAAGAGCACCTTGTCACTACCGTATAAAAACAACAGTAAGTTCATGTGGGACATCAGATTTGTAGAAAGCGCTTTACTTTTAGGATTCTGTAGTCTAAAAAGTTCTAAACAACGACGAACTTGTAAGAGTCTGGAGACGTCTTAAAAGAAACAAACAGTGCAAGCATGGGAACGTTAAGCAAAATAAAATCTGCTTATATAAAGAGAAATCTCATACTTCTAATATTCAAATTTAGGCTAAATACGGCCTTGAATTACTGGACTATTTTTAAGATTAAAAGGAATAAAATAACAATAACACAAAAAGTAGTTCCACTTTTTGTTTGAATGCTAAGTATTATTAGTCAAAAAACTGCAAGAGGCTACTTCTTAAGTTATTCAGCATTAACTCCTAAAATGTAAGTGATATAAGACATCACGAATTCATTTAAAATTACCTCCAATCAAAAACCATTCAAAAACAAAAAGCTTGTACTGTACCCATTATAACTTTTCAATATAAAAATAAAAGTCATAAGTGCAATAAATATCACTGAAGTGTGTCAGCCCTTTCGTTATTATCATTGCTTTATCAATCAAACTGACGTGCTCGAAAATATCCCACTTCACACAACTAATTAACTTTCCCTTAGTCAGGATCCTTTTAAAAAACCTTTTCTTGTCTTCCTTTGTTATTTAACCTCCCCTAAAAGAAATTTATAAAATAACATTAAAGCTGATATAGACTTCACTTTGTAACTGGGGGTGGCCATGGAGTGTTCATATCGATCCGTAAGAGGTCACCTTTGCAGCTTACGTCACCCCATTCACTACCTGGGACGCTTTTCGCATACTACAAGGTCCTTCTAGATGCTCAGATAGAAAACATCAAATTAATTTTTATTTCTTATCAATTCCTAACCCTTTGTGACTTCCTTATAAAATGGAATTTAATGTTATTGACAGACGCACTTTACATAATGGATTTATAGTTGAAGCGCAAAGTAAAAGATTGTTGTATTTTCCTCTTCTACCGTTCTGATTGAATTTTGAGCCGAGAATCAGATTTGTTTGGTATGAAAAGGTTTCTGCAACCTGATGACAAACCGCCTCATGATTCTGATGCATATTTATCGTTTTAGTAAAAGGGGTTTTGTTACAGGAATTGTTTCCGTTTATCTTTTCAGCTATTGTTCTAAAGCTTTTGAAAGATGGTACAATTTCTTTGTCTTATTTAATAAATTCATAACGTTTATGTAACTGGGATTCGTAATTCTAAGAGACGACAGATTTCATGCTCAATATCTTGTTTTGTTTATTTTCAAAACTTTTCTTCAAGAGATTTTTCTCATCAATATATTAGAGCTAGTTTACTGAATGAAATAAATAAACACGAAGTGGTAGGTTGATGTGCTACAGTAGGTATTAATCTTGTTTTACTAATTTGTTTCCAATATCAAACGGAATATGATGTATAAGGGTGAATGAATAATTTGAGACTAGCTTATTAATAAATATTTTGTATTCATGATACTCTCCGAAGGAAAAGCTACTTTGGTTTTCGTTTCCATTTGGGTCCAATTAACGTATTCAAATTATTGAAATAGATACAATGTAATTTAACAATTTGAATCGATCTTTGAAGACATAACGTACGAACAGTGGTTTACCAACTTTTGACGTTCTAACAAGTTTACTCCATGAAGGTTGTCATTTTAACATATTGAATGGCAAATTTATTTTGTTTGAACAATTCAAAATCTTGGGAATTCAAAGCATGTAACAAAAGATCACACTTTAGCTCACCTTCTTTCTATTTCCTTGTCTGTATATTTTCTTAGTTTTGCAATAGTAATCTCGATGCTGAAAGGTAAGATCTATTGAAGATTATTCGAATCATTTTAATCTATGTTGTCAAAGTATTTCAGCTTAATTCGCTTTGTTTTGACTTTTAATAACTAACTGAGATAAAACGTTATCTTAATATTGTACTTCATAGGACCCAGGATATGTAACCATTAAATGAAACGGTTTAAGGAATTACTAAATGCAATCTCTAGAAGATTTAAAAACATTAAATTTTTTCAAAAACACTTCAGGGCTAAAGAGTATATTTTTTACTAAACAAACTAAACAAATAAACAAATTCTTCCATAGATGCTAAATTGCAATATTAATCCTCTGCTTGAGAAAAACCTTAGATTTTTGGTCTCCTGTCTTTTGTGTTGATAATTTCGACCGCCTCTTCATTCTAAGGTCTAAATGTCTGCTGCGAATGGGACAAATATGTTGTGTTCCATGATGGGCTTGTATTTAGATTTTTTTATTCGTAGCTGCTCTTTCAACACCAGCTTCTATAGTCTTTGAAGAAAAGGGCAAGTTTGAGGGTGTAAGAGTGTCGGAGCAAGTAGCATCCCAGACTAGAGGTTGACCATTCGCCCATGGTATTAAGGTCATTCCGTCAGACCGTTTTCCATCTTCGCGTAATAAACCAACAGGTTCTTGGATAGATGGAGCATCAGCCAACGAAAGCGCGCATTTCAAAATGTCATTTAATTCGTTATGGTGGGAATGTCCTCCAACATTAAATTATATGATAGTCCATGTGTCCCTCTGAGATTCACAGTAAGACTGCATCGACCACATCTTAGAGCTATAGCGATTCTTAAACAATTGTCCAAAAACGTGCCCACGGATCTAGAAGGAAGTGCATGAAGCTATGAAGAAGACTCATTTTCCGATAAACCTAAGTATCGTGCTTTGTCCTCATCAGTGTTGAATGCTAGATTATTAATAATGCTGGACACGATGATTTCATCCCAGTTTCTGTGGAATGCAAACAAAAAGGGGGCGCAGTCTTCATATCTCTAGCTCCATGCTTCAAAGGCCTCGAGAAATAAAAGCACAGAGAGATGCTCGTCCTCATTAAGGTTCAACATCAGTTTGACCAAGTTCTGTGTACCGTAAATTGAATCCAGAAAAGCAGAAAGACAGATATCTATGGTTTCACGAGTCCCCAGTCTCCATGGTGGATAGGAAGGCTAACATTAGTTTTATAGTTCATTGTTCAGGGACGAATTGCAAATCCTTTGTAATGAAGTAAATATAAGATCATCAAATCTTTGTAGTATGCCTAAGCAATTCCACCAGGAGCCCATTCTAAGAAGGTAGGTTAGCTTTGGGATAGGAAAGCAGTTGCGTAGTAGATAATATATGTAAGAACGGCATGTGTTGTTCAACAAACTCCGAAGGAGTCGTTAGTGAATTTGCATTTTTTGTCAAAATAAATATCACTGTCAATTATTTTTTTAAATGCTTTAAGCCACAATTAACTTGAAAGACACATAGTGTATAGCTCTATTACCCATAGAAGAAAAACTGCTCGAAAAAGCCTGAATGGGTGTTTAAAAACTGTTTGGTATATTCACACTGACAAAATGTAATCTTCTAATAGTAAATAGATTTTTATATAGTTTCTCATAGATTATCAAAAGACATATAGGTTACAAAAAGCAAAGAAGAGCTCACATTTTACCTCACCAGAGAAGTATCAATTTAAGAAATACAAGTCCGTACACAGGACACAATTTCTGCAGCCGAGCTCAAGCCGCTTCGTAGAAGACTTACGACTCTTTAGATCAAATTCAATTCAAGAATCCAATCACAGGTAAGGAAACTTTGAGCTACACACCAAGAAGAGTTCACCATGCCATCTTGTCGAAGAGGTTCCGAATGCGTCTTAAGGATTCAATTACCACCATGTCTAGTGTGACACTGGAGTACACTTCGAAATCAACGGTTAGAGAAAAACAAAACACGCCTCAAAGATACAACTACGACACTCAAATCAAAGACAAGCTATCACAACGAATAAACAAAAGAGAAGAGATAAGTCAAGTTATCTCAATGCTGTTCATCCAAGCAATTCAGAAACAGTTAGATTTCAAAGACAGTTACGAAACAGCATGGTAATTATCACTGAAAGCCACCAACAAATCAGGATGGTTTAAAGGTCAAGCATGTTCGCCACAGAAGACGGAAAAAGCTAACAAGTCAACAAACCAGCAAAAATGACCTTTGATCGTTTATATTCAATCACGCAATTTAATTTTTATTTTCAATCCGTTTCAATGACTCCCACTTAATTAAAAATATTTAATTAAAAATATAAATTAATTAATTAAAATCCAATACTTACATTCGATAGATATTGCTCAAATATTATGTAAACTTCCTTGGCATTCTACGTATGTGGAGACGAAGACAACTTTAATCACGAACTAATTTTTAATGCTGCTATTAAATGTGCACTTTAGTTGGCTAAATTTTATATTCAATGAATGAAAAGAGCAAAGATCAGAAAAAATATAAGAAAATAGAGAAACTTAGTTGAGAAAAGAGCAGACACTCTTATAAATATTTAATTATTAAGTACCAAGTTTAAATCACACTAAACTGTGCTAAATTGAATGTTAAATCTGTAACAGAACTCTTCACACTTCTCAATATTTAAAACATCATTATACCTTCAGCACTACATAAGCAAATCCTGAATTCGCACTCAATAGAAATCGCTTAATCTTGTTAGTGTATAACCTGTAGGCTACGGGTAAGTCGAATCGAGTTTATGGAGCTTATTCCAGGTAAACTTATTCCCGTGGGATGCAAAGGCATAAATGTTTGGTCTCGAGGGCCTTTTGTGAGAATGAACGCAGTAATCGGACTCTTGGGAATCGTAAAACATGACTCCCGTAAAATATGTAACAAAATGGAAACTTTGGAACAATTTTTCATTTTCTAGCAAATATTTGTTATCGTTCCCAGTCAAACGCTAGCTTTGTTCGTTTGGGTATTAAATAATTCGGTATCAAAAGTCCGGTAGAGGTTTAACCACGTCTATATAGGAATTGTCCGTCGAATCGGGAAAATTTATTTGTTCTGTCCCAATCATCGATTTTTAACTTTTTTTACCAAAGGAAGCTACTGAATTCAATTCCAGCGTGAATTTCTGAAAATATAGTGGAAAATAGAGGCGGTTTTGTTGTATACCCAACACAATAAATAATTACGTTCGATTTAAGTCACTATTAAAATTTCAAAATCAAATTAAAAAGACTAAAATGAGTTTTCTTGAAGAAACTGCTTCAAGTTTTATACTTAGCCAAACTTTTAATGCGATAACAGCTATTAAACGTGATGAGATTAAATTTTATAAGAGGCAAAATGCTCTTTGTACTATAACTTAAGGCTGACGTTCTTCAAGAGGAAACATACAGATTAAAATTCCTGAGAACTTTTTAGTTTTTCTAACTATATCTGAAGGTTTGTTCTTTTAAAGTTATATTGCCAGCTTTGCAAATGTTTTAAAGATTTCTAGCAAAGAACTTCAAGTTTTTGATGTTTAATATCAGTACTTACAGCTAAGTAGAGGAAATCCTAGTACCAGTACAATTTCTAGAAATTTTCACTAAACTGTCTTTATAAAGAGCCCTGAGATGAATTCTTAAAATTTTTATCAGCAAGTTCTAAAAACATCTCGAAAACCATTTCGAAGAAGGCATTTAAATTTTAACATGCTCCGTTCCAATTGTTTCTTGGAAGAGCAGAAACAAAATGAAATTCAGGTTTTGCAAGAGATTTTCCTGGAATATCTAAATATAAAATCGTGCTTGTAATGTGTTCCTTATAACTATATGCTTTCGAAACATTATGTAAATCACTTCATGGAATTTTAATTTAACATTATACCTAGTTTTTTAATTTTTTGTACCTTCCCATCTGTTCTTTTGAAATAAAAAAAATCTTCAATCAAGAGATGCTTTCTTTTAAGAATTTGTGGAAAGTTTGTTGGATTATCACATTGTTTACAAACTAAAAGTAAAAGTCTTTTCTTTTGGGATTAGTGGTAGAACCAAAAATCTTTATATGGTAATGTAATGGTTTTTTATTTTACTCGTCTGATTTAAGTAATTTACGTTCTCGATAGTTAACGATCAATAATTCTGAAAAGGCAAGCTTAGATAATAAAATGTCAGCAAAATATGTGTTACAACAACACATAATATGAGTCAAGTTTTTGTTCAAATAACTTCCAATCAGTAATAAAACTATTTCAACTGTTTATTGTTAAATTGCTCATTAAATCAGAGCCTTCCAAAATTATACAAAAACATTGTCAAAGGCCGTAACCTGTAAAGTTCCTTTTCGTGATTTATGAAGTTGTAAACGTTCAGAATACCATTTCTGACTACCCTCTTTGGTTGGTTTTAAAGGTGACTATTTGCGATAGCATGTTATATAAGATCTACGTTCTTTTAAAGTTTGTTTCGGAAATCTCGACTTGGAAATTATATTTGTAGAGGGTGCAATTGTAAGATCAAAAAGTGCCCAAAAAGAGAAAAAACCTCATAATATAAATCACAAAAATTGCAGGATAAGCAAATGACTTTTACACTGACATCGATTGCTAGTGAACAAAGCTAGAAAGCAACAGTGACAACGGAGAGTTTAATGTGACTTTGGATGTAGTCGAAATGAATCGATGGGCAATACATAAATAATAGAGATTATTAAAACATTGGTGGACATAAAAGAATAGAATTATTTTGATGCAAAAGTACAGATACGCCAGCAAGAAACTTACAAAAAATCTGCAGTGGCTTTGGTGGCGTACAAGATTTATTGAATGCTTTCAACAACATAACAGAACTGCATGACTGCAATGTTATCAAATTCACATTGATAAATAAACCCTTGGTGGCTTTTGATTATCGATCATCGGTCTGAGTGCCAGGCGAAGAGATCTGCAAATGTGTACCATCTTCCAGGAGGGATGTAAAATAGTGCGATGAACTTTACGTAAAAATTCCTACCAGGAATTGAAAACCGTTGGGTTTGAGTAAATTCCAGTTGATGACAAAACAACCTTTATAGTTGAAACCACGAAGTCTAACAAAATCTCCATCCGAAACCTTAGTCACAAAACAACAACAAACATAGAGCAATTGGGATTCTACTATTCTTGTTTCTAACAAGCCAGTTTTGTCAGCAGCATTGCAACTATTGGAAATTTCATCGACAAACTCAATTAATACCAGGGTTGCAATTACGACATATCCGTCGTAAAGTTTGCCATTTTTGACATATACGTACCCAGAACGTTTTGTCGTACGGATGCTATTTGTGTTGTTTACAGTGACTTGAGAATTTCGTCTTAGTCAAAAAATGGAATTAACTCGTAAAAATTTTTGACGTGGATTATCTCAGCAACAGTGCATCGATCAACTCACTTTGGCTTTTGGCGATGAAGCACCATCCAAAACCACTGTATATCATTGGTTTAGTGAATTCACAGACGAGTTTAAAGAGGGTCGTCCAAAATCGATGGTTGGGCCAGAAAACATCGATGCTGTGCGCGAACTGATAATGCAAGATCGTCATGTGATATACCGTGAGGTTGAGGCAACTCTGGGAATTAGTATGACAAGTATACACAAGATTTTACATGAAAATTTAGCTGTAAAAAAGATTTGTTCGCGTTGCATTCTGCATAATTTGACAATGGCTCAAAAAAAACCGCTGGTGTTGATTGGTGCAAAGGAATACTCAAAAAATTCAATCGTGGTGCGTCAAAAGCCGCGTATAACATCTACACAGGCGATTAATCTTGGATCTATGCGTATGAGCCCGAAAGTAAACAGCAGTCGACTGGATGGGTCTTCCAAGATGAGCCGAATCCAAGAAAAGTTGTTGGTGCAAGAAGCAGTTCGAAGCAAATGTAGCTACAGTGCCATTGGAGGATTGTAGAACGGTCAATTCTGAATGGTACAGAATTATTTGTTTGCCAGAAGCCTTTGGAGAATTAAGGAAAAACATTCAACAACGCAGGATCATCCTTCACCACGACAATGCGAGCTCTCACACATCGGCCTAAACATCTCAATATTTGACCAGTCAAAACATCGAATTAATGGGTCATCTGCAGTACAGTCCTGGCTTGGCACCCAATGATTTTTTTTTTGGTTCCATTTCGTAAAGAATAAACTACGCAGTCAACGATTCTCGACGTCAAAAAAAGTGGTTGATGCATTCAAAATGCATGTTTTGGAGATACCTCAATCGGAATGGGAAAAGGGCTATAAACATTGGCCCACACGAATGCGAAAGTGTATCGATCATCGTGAAGAATATTTTGAAAAACAATAAAACCATTTTCAATGATAAATAGTTGTTTTTATTTATTATTCTGGATATATAAATAGCAACCCTCGTATAACCAGTGTACAGTAAAAAGTTGGATGTGTGATGTGAGAAGCAAGATATCGGATGAATAGAAAACACATAACGTTAATGCCAAGTTACAACAGCATTAGTTGAAAAAAATATGGAGTTATTGAACTCGCAGTTTTAAGGGCCTTAAATTGCCGGATTGAATTGCTTTTAAAACTATTATTTCTTCAGAAGGTACTTTTTCAGTAATTTTGTCAATAGTTTCCAAGAAGAAAATAAACGACCTCTAATTACAACAAGGCTACTTAACACGTATTATTTCAAACAAAGTAAAGATTCAAGATCATCTGTTTAGAACTTCCGTGGTTATCGACCACCTGTTGCTAAAGACACAATTAGCATTACTTTTTTGCTAATTTCATAAACTATTTGTTCCTCAAAGAAGTTAAAACCATTCAATAACCAGCTAAAAAGTCTCAAACTCTTGAGCATCTCCGAAATTTCAAAAGCTATAGCAAACATTTATAGACTGTTATCTAAGTTGGTGTTGGTTGACTGGTTGGTGTTATTGCTTATTCAAAGAAGAATAGACAGTAGAGAGATTAAGAGTTTCTGTATTCTGGTTTGTTGCTGTGCGTTTCAGCTCATTTTATGTTAATTAACTCTATCTCACTGAGAAAAAGACAACAATTTATCTTATAATATCAACTTCCAACCGTTAGTCATCCTAGGTGGTTTGATAAGGGGCAAACTCACTTGGTAGAAGGGAAATCCCGTTAAATGGAGAAGACCAGGATAAAGAACCATCATATAGTGACTGAGTACAGTCTCCTCATAAGACTCAGTACAAATTGCCATCTCAATATACGCTCTTGTAAATTGCTACGCCATTACCTACAGTTCTGATAGTACAAACGCTCAGGATATTTGCGTTTTACATAAGATCTCCCAAGCAAAGGTAAGATTACTGAAAGTGTGGAAAAAACAACCAACGTTTAGAGAGAGTGGAGCTAAAACTTCTATAATTGAGAAGAAATATGATGGTATTAAGTATAATCTTCGCCGCAAAGTATCTTCATTGCAGAGATGAGTTACCAAGGAAACTGGTGAAGTGGTTTTCAAATGTACTAATTTGTGTCAAACGAGCAACCTATATGTAGATATGGCCACTTAAATCTTTTTTGTTGTGAAGAAGCGATATACATACATAAATGACCCCAAATTTGATGAGGCTTTGGTTTCGAAAGGGTTTGATTATTTCTGATAAAGGTTTGTACAAATAGGAAAATTAGATTTCGCATGGTGGTCGATTCATATATCATTGATACTCCAGATGAATGCTCTACCAAACGAATTAGCAAATCTTTTCCAAGTAAGGTAAGTAAGTATAGGCATTAAATATGCACCGAGTTATTTTGACAAGAAACATTTTGGATTTAAACTTAAACTAAACGCATTAAGATAATTAATAAAGAAATCTCCATCTCTCCATGGTTGCTTTTTCATGTTTACAATATTAAATTCACAAATTGCATTTTTTATTTCCAATAATTCTATTTACTCAAATTAGTTTTTATTGAGACTATAGTAAGCACGAAATTATTGGTAAGCAATACAACTATAAAATGAAACTTATACGCGAAACATGCAATGTTATCTGGCAATAGTACAACGCCTGTAGCATGTACTAGTCTTAAACAAAAGTGTTACACGTATGGTTAGAGGTTACATAATGGTACTAAATTATTGATCAAACTGAATATAAATTTATCTCTCTATTGTATATCATAATTTCTTATAAAACAACCATGCAGTTTAGTAAAAAACAGCCTACTAAATTATTCAGCATGGCATTCAAATGACACCATTTTTAAATCATACAAAAACTTACATTAAAACAGAAAAGAAAGAAACCTCAATAATCATTATTTATTCATAATATTGACATTGATTTTAAAACGTAACAGTAATCGATCAGTCGAGTAAAATACAATAATTATAAATTATAGCAATATTTCTACGTAATCGTTTTTATATTTTATTATTTACAGCATGGCATGTTTAACTGTACTTTGCGTAATTTTAGGTATACTTGCATTAAGGAAAAATAGGATACAGACCGCAGACAAGAAAACATTTCATGAATGATTTATAGCAGGCATTGTAAAATACGGGGAAAATTATTCATGATAACTGATAACCCAGTATTATCAAACTAGCAGACTGACAATTTAATTATGTATCGATTATGTTACTGTTTATTAAATACTATTTCAATGATTTTGAAAGAGAAACCCAATGCCATCAAAATATTCAAAGGTATTCTTATTTTAGCTAAAAATTAAAATATATAGGTTTGCCCAATATTTTGTTTATTTCTTTCCAGCAGGAAATCCCAAAAGGGCTATAATTTAATTACATTATTGAATTAATTGTAATTTGTTTCGTTTACATGTTTAATGATATATTTGTTTAGAAAGTTATTTTTTTACCATTTGGAAATTAAGGTCAGGGCCGAAATGAGCGTGTTTAGGATTTTGTTTTTCTTTTTAATTCTGTAATTGCAATTATCAATTATATTAAATCGCGTTGTAGGTATATGCAGTGCAAATTTCCCCCATTAATTAACATTTGTGTCTACTTAACAAGTTTAGGGAGATATTTTGATAGGTTGCATAGGCATGTTTTCCATATATGACCTGCTGTGCAGATTTGTAATTAGATAATACGTGGAATAATTATTAATGATTATTCTCCCTCACATAATGTTTCACAGTTTAACTATTTTGTTGTTGACTAGGAAATCTGGACAAAATTAAACTTCATTCATTTACAGATTATAAATTACATTTGATCCACATGAACTTTATAGAGGCATGTTCGCGAAAAAAGTGCACAACTGCATTTACAAAATAACTATAAGGAAAAAACTGAACATATTTATCAAACGTATTATCTTACATCTAAATTATACATTTCTGGAAAAATCGCTAATTTTTCGGCAAAGATCGTTCATCAACTTCTGTACACCAATATCTGTTACATTATTCAGAGTTTTGTTCCATATCTTTCTAAGCTGATCTAAGATTTCCGAGACTTGTCAATTTTTATAGGATGTCTTTATTCATTGTTCTTGCTACAAAGAGGACATTATTTGTCCTTAGCAGGTTCAAAGTATTTGCTGCGTAGGATGCGCTGGCCAAGTCAGGCCAAAATAATGGCAAAAGTTCATGTTGTTTATACAGCTGGAAAAATTGTTTTTGAAGGCATTCACTGCAATATGTTGCAGCATTTATGATACCTTTTGTAAAAAGTGCATTTTAGCTTTTCCTACACGAGCAGATTGTTTGCCAATTAAGAAATGTCTTCGTAGAATTTACTAACACACGTTGCTTTATTTGCTTTTTTGACATCTCCTTCAGCAATAATGCGAACCCGTGGACTGGGCAATGTACTTTTCATCGCCTACCAAAACGCATTGTTCAGGATCTGTGCACAATCACTTTTGTGGCATTTTGAATAAAAGTACAACAAACAACAAAATACAAACATATTTAACGTTGACAGATAGTGCTAAATGGTATCGTACCTCTACAATTCCAATTAAGTTTGTGCTAATAGAAAAACATTAAAATCCAAATGTGCACTTTCTGTATTATGATGCTCAGGATATGGGAAATTTTTAAAATATATGGAAAAACGGAAAAAAGAAGTCTATACGTGCTATTTTATCTCAGAAAGTTGAGCCAAAAATTCGCCCAAAAACTGAGACTAATTTTCAAAATTATTACGAAACAGCTACTAACTTGACCCTCTCTTGAATTTAAGCTTTTAACCAATCATAAATTTATTGTATGAATTATTTTTATTACAATTTAAGTTTATCTTTATATTTTCACTTTAAACTTGAATTCTTAACTTAAACTGTTTACTTCAACATCTTAACTTAAACTTCCACTTAAGTTCTTGACTTAAACTGAGCTAAAAATTAAAACTAACGCTTCTTGCAACCCTTTTGCTTCCTCTCCCCATCTAAGCCGAAGCCAACCGCCTGTTGAAGAGGCAAGGGATGCCGCGAAAATTTAAATCGGCACGGAAACCTTAACATACTCCCGGCTGTTGATGCATCATACATCAACCAGTTTAATTCTTAACCATAACGCTACACTTGCGACTATAACTAAGAAGTACAATTTAAATGAGCTTCTACAGGAAATTAATAAGGAAATATAGCATGCTCTTATCTTTAAAAACAATCATAATTCTTCTCGTTTATCATCGATTGAATGAATTAACACAACATCCATTTTAGCAAAACGTATGTCATACGTTAACTAGAACCTTTAACTTGATTAGATGTAAAATAACATCGCTTGCAAAGTATATAAAACAAAACAAACAAGAACAGATACATGAAATGGTTAGACATATTACAATATACCATAACAATGAAAAATTATAAATGCAAATGCAATCTTTACATAATAAAGGTGAATCAAGAACTTATAATTAAAATGCACTTTTCTTTCAACTTGCGAAGAGAGCAATTTTTTTTTAAACTGCAAATCACTCGCGCACTTTCTTCTTCAACATTGTGGAAGAACACACATTTTGTTGACTGCTCTCTTAAATCGCGAACCATTTGCACATTCTACCGTGGCAACGCAAATTTTGCCATCGCTAGGCGATGGAAACGTTTCCACCACACAAGCTAAAGGCCACTGTAAAGGTTTTGTGTTTGAGTTAGATAACAGCACTAATGAGCCGACCTTTATATCCACATCGGTGTCGCGGAACCACTTGTTACGACGTTGGTAGGTCGAAATTACTTCTTTCGACCATCGAACCCAAAAGTGTTGAATAAGCTTGTTGAATGGCTCATTAATCAGTTCCGTCTCAGGGATACAGGTTGCACTTCTTCCCAATATGAAGTGCATCGGTGTTAATGCCCAATAGTCTCTGGGATCATCTGATAAGGGACTCAAAGGACGGGAATTCAGGATCATCTCGATTTGGGTTAGAACGGTATATAGCCCTTCATAATTTAAATTGGCATTACCAATGATTTTGTATAAATAAATTTTAAGAGACTTTATGTTAGACTCCAACAAACCTCCAAAATGAGGGCTGCAAGGAGGTGAGAAATGCCATTCAATCCCTTCCTGAGCTGTATAATCCAGCACATCAGTTTTTGTGGTATTTTGGTTCAAGAATTCATAAAATTCTTTAATTTGTTTGGCTGCGCATATAAAATTGGTAGCATTGTCACAATAGATTGCCGAAGGCTTTACTCGTCTAGAAATAAAACGCTTTAAAGTTTCTATGAAGGCTTCGGCGGACAACGATGTCACTGCCTCTATGTTAACTACCTTTGTATTCATGCAGATAAACAAGCAAATATAACACTTAATCAATTTAGAATTACGGGTACATTTTTCTTTAATTAGCACCGGCCCTGCACAATCTATTCCTACGAAAGTGAAACATGGTACATATTGCTTTGTGCGAATGGATGGTAAATTACCCATTTTAACTTGTACACGATGGGGATGTACCTTGAAACAAATCACGCAATTTCGTGTTATCCTTTTGCAAGAACTGTTGCCTTGTAATGACCAAAATTTTTCGCAAACTAACGAGAGTAATGGAGATGAACCACAATGTAAATATTTTATGTGGTAATGTTTTAAAATTAATTCCGTCAATTTATGTTTAGCAGGAAGCAATATAAGATGAATTTTATCATAGTTTAAATCAGAATTTTTTATTCTACCGCCTAATCTTAGAACGTTATGTTGATCAAAAAATGTATCGAAATATCTGAGCCTCGAACTTTTACTTAAAGGCTTTCCCGCCGACATAGATTTGATTTCCTCAGAAAAGCATTGTTCTTGACAAAGTTTGACTAACTTTAATAATGCTAAATTTAATTTACTTATTGAAAGTGTTTCATTGAAATTAATGGTTTTATTTTTAGCACTTTCAGAAATTCTCAGCATGTAAGCAAAAACTCTTTGTAATTTTGAGAGTGTGGAGAACTGTTAACAAGTTCGTTAAACGTTTCTTCTTGTTGTTGCAAGACTAATATTGGTTTTGTAATTTTTAATTCAGGATCTTCAATTTCAATGTCTTCATTATGTTCGTTGGCCTGCGTATTATCAACTAAGAATTTAGGCCCGTTTAACCAAAGCGTATTTTTATTTAATTCTGTGATAGTTAAACACCTAGATATATCAGCTGGGCGCACCGAAACGCCTTTATCAGTTGCGCAACGAATGTAAATGCATGCGCCGCCGTAGCTAAGCTGACTAGCGTCGGCGAATCCATGCAAATTTACCTGCTGCAAGTAGCCTTGAGTTATGCAACGTAGAATTACTAATTTTGAAATTGCATTTGAATATTTTAATAGAAATTCCCGCTCACGTTTAAATTGAACAGGCAATGGTTCATTAAGCTTGTTGTCAGCTAAATTTATGTTTAATGGAATTTTTAAAACCCTTTTGTTAAAGGATATAGAAGGAACTAAAGCTGTAATTTTGTCAATCAATAGACAATTAATGGCTTGCTTATAATTTGAAGATAAGGAATTTATTTTAATATCTACGGAATTATTTAGCTTAGTTGTATTAAGATTCACTCTTGAAATGTTTATGTCGACCTTATTCTGATATAGTTTTAATTTGCTAACTAATTCACGATTTATTAAGTTGTTTTTACTGCTTCCTTCTACTTTTGCAGTTGGTAACAAAGTTAATGCTTTATTTTGATTGTAGTTGCATACTGGAATGGGTTCTACTTGAAGTTCATCTTTTGTGGCACGCAATTCATCTTTTTCCGTTTTATGTAATAGGGTATTATGAAATTTACTGCAATGCTCGCATCTTGCTGTTGATTTACAACTGTATTGCTAGAATGCTTTAAACAATTTTTACATGTTTGCAAAGTAGTTACTTTTTTTATTCTATCTTCGACTGTTAAGTCTTCGAATTTATCGCAGTCTGGCAAATAATGTTGCTGACCACAAAAGGTGCACTTCACCGCTTTTTTATTATTTGTTAGCAAGGTGATATGCTTGTTTGGAACTTGCAAATTTGATTTTGATTTGTAATTAAATTTTGCTTTTGAGCCTTTTTCTAATGCGTTTTCTAGTGTTGGCAAAGACAGCCTCGGAAGGGATTGTTGCATAGCCCCTTGGGGTTTAAATTCATTTTTGGTTAAGCCACTTGGAATTTGTTGGTTATTTTCAGTTATTTGAGTTAAATTCCTTACCGCTTTATGTTTATCTATTAAATCCTTCGCTTTAACTACATACCGAATTTGTTTTTTCAGAAATTCCTGTCGAGTCAATAAATTTCGTTTTCAATTTCTACTTTAGATAATTGAAAAAGAGAATTTTGATAATCTTTTAATAAAAATTCAATGCTCTGGGTTTCTAACAAAAATATTTTCAAATCTTCCTCGGATGGATTTTCCGGGAAATTTGACAGTGAGTTTCCAAATTCATTTAGCGAAAACACCATACTTCGTGCCGCATTTAAGTGCCGGTTGTTTTTTGTAATTAAGACGCTATCGTCTTCTTTGTTAACTTTTGGCATTTTTGCCTTTTTACAGCCAATTTATATTATAAAGGGTAAACCAGGTAAAGAAAGGATAAACTTACAATAGGGCTTCCGGGGGCGGGCGAGTCGTCACGTCGCTGCTTCTTTGTCCTCAGGAGTGCAAAATAATGGCACAGGACCCAGATTAGGGACACGTAATCGTCAGACCTGCAGCTTGGTGCAGGTATTTTTTTTTATTTTTGAATAGGGCTTCCTGGGACGGGCGAGTTCTCGTCGCTATGTTTCTTTGTCCTCAGGAATGCAAAATAACGGCACAGGACCCAGTTTAGGAGCACATACAGGTTTCTTTTGGCGGCAATTTGAAGATACACTTCTTATTAACTACATTTTAATTTATTATTTTTATTATTTGCTTTTAATTAATATTATTGTTACTTTTATTGTTAATTTTTAGTGCACTTTGATTTCCAGAGCCGCTGAATCCGGCTCGAAGGACCATTTTTATGATTGTTTTATTTATTCTTACTAGAATTCTTGAGTTTAAGCTTTTAAACAATCATAAATTTATTGTATGAATTATTATTATTACAATCTAAGTTTATCTTTATATTTTCACTTTAAACTTGAATTCTGAACTTAAACTGTTTACTTAAATATCTTAACTTAAACTTGCACTTGAGTTCTTGACTTAAACTGAGCTAAAAATTTAAACTAACGCTTCTTGCAACCCTTTTGCTTCCTCTCCCCACCTAAACCGAAGCCACAGATTAAATAAAGGTCAGATTCAACAAATTTGTGGATTCTATTGTTCTCTCTCTCAAAGCAACTCCCAGAGCTTGCTATTTTGACATGTACTGCGCAAGCAGTACAGCTTGGTATGCACTTTTCATAAAACGCGCGTAAAAGAGTAGGCGTGGTAAACTCCCAGAGCTGCAAATGTAAATGTGCAGAGACAAAAATGGGAACATTGGTGGAATAGGGAGTGAAATATCTGACCTTTATTTAATCTGTGCCGAAGCCAACCGCCTGTTAAAGAGGCAAGGGATGCCGCGAAAATTTAAATCGCCACGGAAAGCTTAACACTCTCTTCTCAAGAAAGAGAGAAGAAAACAAAAGGAAAGTCAAAAATACTGATTTGCAAACAACTTCTCTAAAGAAGAAAGCACTAACTGTTCTTCTCTATTCTAAAACTAAACATGAAATTACTTTAGTGTTCTACTTTTCAGACCAAATACATAATGCACAATATAGCTATCCAAAGATTCACAAAATCGGCGTTCCTTTTCGTCCTATTATCAACATCTCAAAATCGTTGATTTGTCTGACATTCTAGAAACGTACATAATACTCCCCATACTTTTACTTTATTCACTTCTTATGTTACTCTTCTACGAGAGGGCGTATTAGTCATTTTTCGATTAAACCATTCTGTTTTTAATTTTGTAAACGGTTTTTGGCAGCTTGTGATACAGGTCAAAACATTGATCTAAATATCTGGTAACCGTGGTAGAGAATTGTTGCGTTTGGGTTCATTGTCTTTGCAATAATAGATTAACAACTCAAAATTTCTAGCGCTTCATAAACATCGTTTTTGTCATCTGATTTTAGGACCAATTGGATGTAATCCTTCGAAATCATTGCCTTGAGATCTTCGGAATCTAAACCCAAAAACTGCTTTTTGTAATAATTTGAAATTGGGCTATCCGCTAAATAGTCTGAAAAATTACCCCTGGAAGATTTTCAAAAGCTAGGAATCTCCCCTATTTTGTTGTATTACACTTCGTCTAAACCCATTTTGTCTAATGCCAAATTGTTTAGTCGCCCCCTTTGTCTAATGTCTGATGCCAATTTGACTAAAACTAATTTCGTTTAACGTTAATTCGTCTAATCCTAATTTATAGTTCTCAGGCACGCGTTCATTTTGCATGGCTTTTCTCATTTTACCTAACAAATAATTTTGTGTTTCATACTTGCCGCGCCAAACAAAAATAAACACGCGTTATCAGCACGTGATTTAAAAACTAGCGTTCCTATTGATCGGGTAAGAAAA
Organism: Ignelater luminosus; assembly: GCA_011009095.1. NCBI lineage: Eukaryota > Metazoa > Arthropoda > Insecta > Coleoptera > Elateridae > Ignelater > Ignelater luminosus. The sequence goes on along the minus strand of VTPC01089827.1, from coordinate 48,295 downwards.
CCACATCGCCCTTTACACCACTTATCTTGTAAATAAATTGTCAACTTGAGAAAACTGTCCCTTTTTGGGGAGAATTGCGCGTGATTACTCTGTCTATTTAGCGTTGCAATTATACCACGTACTAGCTGATTTTTGTTGCATTAGACAAAGTAGGCCATTAGACAAAATAGTATTAGATACGATGGCGCATTAGACACAATGGAATTAGACCAATTGGCATTAGACGAAAACAATATCAAAGTCACTTTTAAAACCATATCTTTCAGTTTCTATCTTCACCAAAGGACAATCTTCTTCGCTAGAAGTGACGTACATGTATGTAGATTATAGAAAGTACATTTTTGTTTCTGGGGATAATTATTGTGTAAAATCAAATTTTATATCTACACTTACAGTTGCCAAACACAAATATATCAAAACAGCTCATAAAACATTAATTGAGAATTTAATTATCTTAAAAGCTCTAGTTTATCAGGAAAAATTTATTTAATCCTGCGTCTGCAAGTACACCTTGGAACTAAACAAAAAATTGCGATTCAGTCCAACACCAACAAAATTATCTTAATCGACTATTACTCGTGGAAAACAGCTGGAAATAATTTTAGTTAAACCTAATATGCAACGTCAGTAAAACGTATTTCTTCCAATTTCTGCTACAACCGCGAAAACAAAGAAAAGATACAGAAAACAAAATCAGGCAAGGTAGAAGGATAACATACTCTAACCACCATTCTATTTTTAACTGAAAACTGCTGGATATTTAAGACCATGCAAGTAAAAGAACTTCCAAGCTGTAAAAGCCACTCCCCTCTCTTTCATTCTTTCTACATTTGACCTGATGACGATCTTCTATGTAGTTTGGCGAACGATTTCCTCGTCTTTGCCAGCCCTGATTGTAAAATAACGGCCAACACATAGTTGGTCTTTAGCAGACATTTTAACTGTTTTACTTAGTTTTTGGACATCCTTGGGCATTGTCGTAGTTTCAACTGCATCTCTTCCCATAAGAAAATAAGACTTCATTAAGTTCAAATAATGATTAAAATATTATTAGTTACTGCGATTTTGGGGTTTAGACCGGTTCATATTTAAGGGAAAAACCAAAAAAAATTTCAAGTTCAATTTTAGTGGTTATGCCTTCTAAAGTTTTTTCAAAAAAGGCCTTTTCTCTCTTGAATTATTACAAGTCGGCCTTTGATGTTTGTTTGAGTCTCTGTTTAAAAACTAATGATCATTTTAAAGTTTGACAATCTTGAGACGTAAAGGAATCAAGTTTGTACCAGTAAACTTAGATAATAAGATGCATGGTATTATAAGACCGGATATGCAATGATGCTACTCTAGAAAACATAATTTGCATTATAGAACTTCTTCAGCAGAACACGTAGAAAGAAACTGTTTAATTCTTATTATCACAAGACTTAATTAAAGAGGAAAATCAAGCTATATCAAAGTTTAAACTCTTATGGTGAAGTCTAAAAAATTCAGATTTTGGGCAACACATTCCAACAAACGACATAAAAACGAGGAAAACATTTTTTGTAACTAGAATTAGAAACAAAACTTGTTGGATTTGGATCGTGTTAGCAGATAATATTGTAAGCTAAAAATCCTAACGAATAGAACAGAACAACAATACGATAACAATAATAACCCTTTCGTTACAAAATCTTAAATTGTCTTGTGAAGACTACCACTTCAAATAAGTGTCTAAAATCGAATCTATCGTTTTAACGTTTCTACTTTTCGTTTTCCCGGAAAAGAGCCTAATAAAATTTTTAAAACAACGACGTTACATAAATAGCCTTCCTTCCTTTTTCCTCTTTTTCAAATTAATATTTAACCCCTACTAATGTCTAATTTCCCAAAGCACTAATGTTAATAATATGAAACAATGTAAAATACATTTTGACCTTCATGTACATATTTCCTGTTGTGGTCACATTTATGGCCGTGTTTTTCTCTGCGTGAGACACATAGCTGAACCACGCATCAACAACCCTACGGGACGCATCTGTTTTCACCCCTAATACGTCAGATAAATTTCCTGCTTTCATTTCAGTAAGTGCATTTCTTTGTAGATCCGATTTAATTACGTTTTCTTTAGATTGGCGTTAAGAATTATTACTCACTTGTCTAAATACTGAAAATCGTTTCGTGAGGTCTCGGCAAAATAAATCTTATCAGCTACAAAACAAAAATAAAAAGATTTGTTGTGTGAATGCCCTTTTCAGGTTATGAAGTTCAAAGTTTGAACATGGAAAGCAATTTTTATAAATTGGTTTGGAGAAAATAAGACATTTACGTCATTAATATTTTTCATTTTTGTTCGATAATTTATTTGAACCGAAAAAAACTTGATTTTTGTAAATTTTTTTGTTGTGTAATAAAAGAAGCCAATAAGTTTTAATTTATAGCACATTTTAAAGTTTGCAAATTAAAAGTTCTTTTAAAATGTAGAGATTTACTTACTTTATCATTCTTACTTATGATAACATTAATCATGAGAGCTCCTACTCAATTATGTAGTGATCAGGATTAACTTCGAAACGAAATGGAAGATTCACTTTATCTTCATTTCATTATCCAATACATTAGATTCTTTGCATAAAGAGAGAGAAACAAAATCTGTTTTATTTTTACAGTTTCTTGGTATACCCCTTACGTTTGAGGTTTCTTAGACGTCATGAAATAAATATTGACAAACAACCTGCGTAGGTTCTTTTCAGCCTTTAGTTAAGATATTTGATAAAATGAGCTTGCAAAGCCTGTTATTATTTATGTTAGTTTAACAAACCCGCCTACGTACTTTTTTTACCTTTTCTCATTTTCATGTACGTAAGTATAAATACAGAAAATCAGCAGTACCAGCGTTCACCTTCTAGTTTTTAGTTTTTCTTTTACAACTAAACGGAAAACTGGCAAATTTTTCTTATTTCCGTTTTTTTTTCTTGATTATCTAAAGGATAAAATTGCTATTCAAAGTACACGTAACCGATGGAAGGTGCACAGGGTGATTCGAAACTAAAGGACTTAAATTTAACAGATATGTTGAATTTGATGTTTAAGCTAGTTTTTACCATGAACAGTTGGATCCTGTAGTGAAAACAACTTTTAGAGTATCGTTTTCTTTTCTATCAAAATCGATTAGGGATCATCGTCTACTGAAACTTCTGTGTGTAAAGCATTCATTGTATCGAATGTACTTCTTTCTTAGAACAATGTCGGCATAAATCAGTTCATCATACATTTGTTTACAGAAAAAAGTATAATATAATACAATCGCAGTGGTTTTTTGGGCCAAATTAAGTAAATTTTGAGAATCTTAAAAGCTGCTTTTATTTGCAAACTAATTTTGACCCTCATTTTACATTTAACTTTATTTTATGTTAGAATTCAAAGTTTACTTCTATCATCTTTACTCGTTTTTGAAATGTTTGTAAATGTGTTTATCTTAGTTAAGAATATCATTTTGTTAGTTAAACTTTTCATGTAGAAAATAAGCGTTAGAAAGAGGTTATGTAGGATCGAATTTCACTATACAAAAACAAAAAGGATCCTGTAGATTGTGTTGGAAGAAATGTTAAATCCAAAACTAATTTATTATCCTGCAATAAATAATTTTAATAAACACTACAAGCTACGAAATTAAACTGGTAAAATGTTTGAACTGCAACTTAAAAGAAATTATTAAATTATTAATTTCGCTGAGTTGCACTATGCACCTCAGGTGTATCAGCAAAGTGCTTAAAAATCAATGCGACATATAAGATGATGACACATTTGTTATTTACCATTCAAAACACGTCAATTTATAAAGATAATTTATTTTAATTTTTTTAAGAAAATTCGGAGTTAATCTGCAGATGTTAATAAGACTTCAGAAGATTATCTTGCAGAAAATGCAATAGTTTTAACATTGTGGAATGTTTCTACGCCATTCTAGTTTTGCAGGTCACCAAACATTTCTATTTAAATAAGACCCAAGCCATATTTAGCTAGTTAGAACAGAAAAGTTATAGAGAGACAGTCAGTTACAAGTAATAAATTAAATTTAAGTTTTTTTATAATAAATTCCAAGTTAATATTAGTATTGGTTAGAAAAGCAGTTGATCCTGTATTATTTTAAGTTTAGAATTTTTTTTCGACTTTTTTTTTAAATTTTTGTTCAGAAAATCATTAGAATAACAAATCAACAAGTAGACCATTTACACACCTGAGATAAATAAGTCAAAATTACAATGGGCAAAATTGAATTCCTTGGCATTCAAGTGTATGGTGTTGTATCTTTTTAAAATTTTCTGTTTTATTTTTGGTTTTGCTCTTCCTGACACATACCTCCCTAATATATGTATAATACCTATTGCTATGGATTTCAATGCTAAAATCTCAAAATAAAAATAATTTAACATGAATTAAGAAGAATTTGTGCCAATTAAAGGATAATTAATTAAATATGCTATAGAAATGAAATAAAAGATTAAGTAATATAAGGGAAAAGCTGTTTTAAAATTATCAAATATGTGGAAGTAGGTAAATGCTAGTTAGTTCATTTTAAGATTCAAATAAATAAAGCGACTATTAAGATTTGAAGATAGGACAGTATTTGTTTGGTGTTGTTGTTTTTGTTAGAAACAATTAAAGTTTCATCAACACCAAATACGTCTACAATATATAAAGAAAATTAAATTAAACATTTTGCTTTAACTGATTTTATAAGCAAGAGTTCGAGACATTAATATAAAAAAATTCAAAAGTTCAAAAAAGAAATTATGGACAAAAGTTACTTCATTTCTTTGTTCTATATTGCAAAATAAAGCATTAACTTTGTTCACGACATAATATCTTGAACAAATAAATTTTATTACTTTGTATTTGTTTGATATTATCACACACTTGCTTATCTTACAGCGAAAAGTACTTTTTCATTGATAACAAGTTTTTATGGGTAGCTTCTCAAGACAGGGTTTGCTACGCCAACCAGCGCAGATAACACGCTGCAATAATTATTTTAGCTTAGGTTTGTTGTCGTTTTTATTACTTTGTTTCCAATCTAAGATCTCTTGAGGTTATTTGGATGTTGACATTAGTTTTGGGATTTTCCCCATGTTTCAGTTGGTATGTGAAAGACTAAAGTATAGCATTATTACCGTTTTTCTAAGTTACAGTTACAGTCAAATGTTTGATTATGTCTAAATTAATATACGAGTTTTGAACTTTGAGATAAAGTTCTACGCAGATCGGAAATTCTCTACCCACTCCATCTCCGGCACTTAAGCTAGTTTGCTATCAGGGTTTTTGTTTCTGTTCGGATTAGATTTTATAGCTAGAACTTAAAATACATTTTCTACCGTAGAAGTATAATTAATCCTTATTAGCTTTGTAAGTTTTGGGTCCAATATAAAATTTAATTAAGATTTTGGTGTGTACATTAAGTCTATTTTCTTTGGTGTAAGTGCTTCTATGAAATAACCTCTCATAGGATTCTTTCTTTGAAAACTAAAGAATGGAAATTAAGTATCGAGTATTAGTCTAAAATCTTGCTGTACTTACTTGGTTTTGAAGAGTTTTCGTGGCTTATAATAGTACTGGAAGAAAATTATTTTTAGATGTCTTTCATAAATATTCTTTTGTAAACTAAACGCACTAAAAACTGTGAAACCTAATCTTTTGAAAAGCCTGTTTTCAAAAAACTAAAAATTTCTTCCTGTTTATGTACAAAAGATATTACTGAAACTAATTTTAAACAAGAAAAATGTAATAAGATAATGTAATAAGATAGAATGATGTATACATCAATAAATCGGTAGCCATTCAAACGTGAAAATCTTTGTTTCCAAAAAATAATAAAACTATCGTAGAGCATTTTAATTACATATATTTATTGTCAGATAAACAGTGAACTTGTTTTAAAACTATTTTAGTTTTCCAAAACATTTAACTTAACGATTTTGAAGGACGTTAATTAAATTTCTGTACATTGCAGGAGAATACAAGGTATTTTGATCAAAACAAGGTACAACTGTTAAAATTACGTTCCTTTAAACCGAGAATTTGGTAAAAGCACGAAAACAGCCAAAAAAGGAAAGATCGAACTCAGCTTTTCTGAGTGTAGAGCTAATCTCTACGTTGGGTCAATACAAAGGCACCAGAAAGGAAATATTTGCCCTTGCTCTCAAAAAAGGTTGTAAGCCTACCGTAAAACGAAATATTTCCAGCATTTAGAACTATGATTAACCGGACGCAGTTTCATAACTGCGTTAAACTCAATAAAGAGGATACTTATATGAAAAGTGAAGAATATACTGACATAGTCTGTCTAATAAATTTATTTGAAAGTCAAGCAAATATGGCGTAATAATATTATAAGAAGCTAACAGTAAACAAAATCGTTCCTGATGCTTTATTTTACGTAATGTTACGTAGCGTTTGCCTCCAGGCATTTAAGAGTTTTATTGAAAGTCTGTGGCAAATCTATATATACAGCGTGGATGTTTTTAAATAGCGATGCTAAATTTTGATTTGATCATCTGTAAGCATTTATTTTTGATTTTGCAGTAATACGGTATTTGCCTAGATTTTCTTATGTTGCTTTAAACAACTGACTGAAATGTTAAAGCTCATAGCAAGTCATGATCGGTAATTTTATTAAAGACTGTATAAGAGGAATCGATTTAATAATTGCCGCAGGGCAGCTAAACAAAATAAGTTTAACAAAAAAAGATTGACGTATGTACAAAGAATAAAATTGGAAAAATAGAATTACAAACTAAATTTCAAGCTTTAAGTAAAACCCTGTCTGAATGCCTACTTAGGTAAGACTTGCGATTCTTGATCATCTTGCAGTTAAACTTTGTATGAAAATGACCTGAACGAACTGGAGCAGATATGCATATTTTTGATAGGTGTGTAACTAGATTTAACTTAAAGTTCCTTTCCTTGTTATATGGAAAGTCGTATTGGATCATTTTTTAAAAATGTAAAGCAGGGCTGTTTTGATAATATAATGCTTGACAAATTTATGCCTCCTCTTGTACTTCAATAATGTAAAACATCTCTACTTAGGTATTGTATTCATCAGCATCGTTCATGATTCTTCTAGTTACCATGAAACTAGTGAAACTCCCAGTTCAAGACCACATTGAAGTGGAGCTTACTCAGAAGGACACGTCAAGATAAAAAAAACATTGTGGCTGATAATTCTGATCAGATACGACTTTAGTTGAATGTATAACGCAGCTGGCTCATTGCCTAGTATTTATGGAGATCCAGTTTCTGATCATAAGCTTGTGATTGGACAGGCTTTAGACGATTTAAACTTAACCATGACACCTTTCCTGAAGATAATCGTATAAGTTGATGTAATAGTCACTTAAACAGGAAATAATGATATTTGTGAACTGCAATTTCGATAACCAAAACATGGAATTTATTAGTTGAATTGTGACTAAAAAACGTTAAGGAACTTCAACATTGTTACATCTTTCAACTGCCAAAAACTGCCCAAGACTCAGAAATTCTATACGAAGTGCTACAATGGGAAAGGAAACAAAACGGGTCCTCACCACTTCTTTGTCATTATTTATAGTAACTTAATGTTGTGACAATTAAATATTGATTTTTTTGTCAGAACAAAATCTTATTCTGAAGAACTTGTTTCAAAATGATGGACCATGTTGGACTCTTGCGATCAGAAGATTGATCGTTACTTTCTCTATTTATTTTCTTACGTGAAATTAAATTAATAAAATTGTGGCAACACGTTCTTTATTTTATTCAGCTAAACCACATTATTCAGGATGAGTACCACCACTTTGGTACAACACTTACATTTGTCCAAAAGGTTTTTCTGTACATTAGGACTATGTACTCTGATTCTCAACCAAATTTTTGTTTGACATGTGTTAAATGTATCTCAATCTAAATATTAGCTCTTGTCAAGGGTCCCACGTCAAAGGAACGCCTAGCTGGAAACAACATACTGTCACCTTTTATTGAACTTGAGCTATCTCAAGACTTATCTCCAACAGTGGAAGAAAGAAAAAAAAGTCTTTATATTGAATAAACACTTTAAAACAAGAATAGGCAAAAAAGTTCATAGTTTTCCAAAGACAAGAAGTAAACATTATCTTCAACTCAGCAAACAAGAGCTAAGTATCCTAATGTTATCATGTTGACAAAATAGGAAAGGCTGAGAATATACGCTGTTTCTGCTAGGTAAAACTCAACATATTAGAATCTATAATATGTGATGAAATCGCAATGGGAATAAAGAATAGTAAATAAAGTTTAAAACAGGTCAAAACTCCTTTAGAATCAAGACCAAGATTTACAACAGTCTTAATGTTGGCGTTGAGATAAAGACCAAGACCTATAAGCTATGCCACATTAAGATTTACAAGATTTTAGTTTTGTCATGGATTTGTCTTCGTTTTGTTCCATTGTCTTTAAGATGCCTTAATCTTAAAGAATAACATTTAAGAAACACAACATTTAGACAAAGATGAAAGAAATTTACAAATAAGTGTTAATGCAAGATTCAAGGATGATGCGACAAATAACTTTTTGGCTTAGGCAAAATATTTGGACGTTACTGTTACCACATTTTTTTAACTTTGGGACCAGAACAGGATAAAGCTTATTTTGATTTAAAAATTCTACAACGGTTTGAAACTATGCCAGAAGTATAAGTCTTCCAATAGGTGTCCTGGGTGTTTTGTATTTTATATTTGTACAATACCGAGGGTCTCTTATTGATTTTCTTTAAATATGGCAGTCGTTAATGAAACTTATAATCATTTCATTTTTTTAACGATCTTAAGACCTTAAGATTCCAAATTTGACTCTTCCAAATTGCTGCTTGCAGGAGATATCTGTTTTTCCTTTAAATCTCCTTGAAATTTAGTTTGTAAATAAGTGCAGGTATTATTTAGACGCTTAATTGCTCTATTTAACAGGAAAAGAAATAAGCAAGTGAGGATACAAGTTAAGTAACTATACTCAAATAACTCCCCTTTAGAGAATTACTTTTTCCATCATAGTACAATATAACAAAATAACATTTTTCTACTTTTAACAGAAAATCTGCCCCTTTAGAAAAACCATAAAAAGGGTTCCGTGTTTCTTGCAAAACTCAAGATTCAAATGGTAGAATAATACTGTAAAACTTTCAATTTCAAGAGGATTGCTCTTACAATCTAGAATCCGCACAAAACAGAGATATGATACTTCTCCCTTGTTTCTTGCTAAGTAAAGTAGTAAAACTTTCCAGACGCACACAAAGTAGATTATTTACAATTCTTGCTTTTTGAGAACTCCTCTTATATAAAACCTACTGTTTATAACAATACATCTATAACTAGCATTTCATTTCCGATCCATTACATCCAAATTGCGTGCAATTTTATAACCCTTACCTCCGATTTGGTGTTTTCGTCGTTTATCAAAAATACAGGGAAAAATAAATTCGATGCCTAATAACCTTGAACTGAATGCTGTGTGGAAATACTCCAGGTAGTTTTTCTTTGTCATGTAAATTTTGAAGTTTGCGTGCGGTGTTTCATCTTTTTTTCAATTTTTCATCTAGAAGAAGACTGCCGGCATTTACGTTTCGTTTGATTAAATGCTAGCTACACTTCCTTTAGAAAAAAATGTTTTAATATAAGAAACAGCCGAATGAAACCAACTTAAGGAGATTGAACTAATAAAATATTTCTCTCTTTCCAGCAGAACTTAAAAAATGAGATTTTACGATTAACATTTCTGTATATTTCAAATTGCAGCGGTCTTATAATTAGCAAGGGTATGCAAATGTTGTCTTTAAACTAAAACTAAAACTAGCTAGCCCAGTTCGAAAACAACTAGGAAGCAGTTCCCGTTGGACTGGAGATAACTTGAGAAATTAATGTTCTACCTACGTAACCACCAATGTTCCTCTTGACTTAACCGAAAGCAACCGAATACGTCATAGAATTTAAGTTTGAACCTTGAACTTACGACCCTTCCTAATAGCCAGAAAATGTTAGTAGGTGAACTTTAAAAAACGATCCACACCTTCAAAGTGCTCGACTACTTAATTAATGAGTAAAAGTGAAAACTATAAAAGTGCGTGTACTCATATAAATTTATTCTGGGAGTGTCCTGAAATTAATGTAAATAAAAGCAAACTAAATAGAAATTAATATGAGGGAATGTCTCTTTTAATGCTGTTATAAAATACATCGAAGTTAGTCCTATAAATGTTTACAAAGCACTCCTATAATATTGTGGTGGAAATTTTGATTACTGACATAGATAGGGTAGAACATATAAATTGCAGGAAGGCCGAGAGTTAAAGCCATCAAACGGATTTCATAAATGGCAACCAACTTCAACGCGGACACATTAAAAGGGCCTTAATCCCACAGAGAAATTTAATAATCCTTATATCAAAGAGTCGGGGGGTTTTGACTTTAACATCATCAGGCCAGTAATTGTGTAATTCGGAAAAAGTGCTTAACAGAAAAAAATTCAATATGTCAAGGTATCTTCGTACTGAAATTTAAAAGTCGATCATCGTACGCGCTTTGCTAGACGAAATTACTGTAATAAATGACTTGATTTCCCTCAAGAATTTTCATCTCGAGCTTGGCAGCGTTTGGAACGAAAATTAAGTAACCCTTTCGTAATCATGTAACTGTAGAAAAGGGGTTTCACCTGTCCAATTTATGATGACATAATACTTCTATGGATTGGAGTTAAGGTTGTTTGTTGAATTTAGGAAATGAATGGATTCAAATCAAAGCTTAATTGGGTATGCGTTGACGTGAATTTTAATATTATGAAATTCACCCTTTACCATTTTGATTAATGGTTTAAAAGGGCAAAATTATGGTTTGCAGAAATTTATTTTGTACTGCGAAGTACTGCTATAATAGTCATTTCGTAATGGCAAATTTCGCATTTATTAACTTTCTATAGAATTCCTTAGGTCTATAATTTAAATCATTTTTTAATTTTTGCAAAAATAAATCAATAAATGATAACCGCCTCTATACAACAAAGCAGAAAACGAATTATAAATTCGTAAATTTAGTTCAAGGAAACTACATAATTCATGTAATGAAAGTGGTTTTGATTCTTAGAATTTTCTTTAGTTATATTCAGTCACGAAATATTTAGGATTTTTTAAAAGTCATTGCGTTAGAAAACGAAGTAGTTGCTGTTAGGCTAGTTTAAACGAAATTTAAATATCAACGTCTTTTATAACGTTTATTTTGAAAACTCACCTACACGCTTTAACGTCTGGTTTTCTAAGCAACGATTAAATTTGTCGTAAAACTAGACCCTATTCTCTACCTCCACTAATAGAAGACGCTAACGCTGTCGTCGACGTATTTTCCGTAGGGTATCCTAAAGCTGTCAAATTATTTTTAGCTTTATGCGTACGTAATTATTGATTTCATAGGCGAAATGGCAAAAAGTAGAATGTATACAGGGTGTTGTATGATACTATACATACGCAAGAAGCATGCTCCCGAGGCCATTATAAACAGAAAATGTCTAATAAGCATAGGTCCGATTGGCAATGACTGCTTTTAATATAGGCGTTAGTAATTGAACAAGTTTCAGAACGTGTAATAGGCATAAACATAAAAAAAATAATAAGACAAGATCACATACATTGCATATATTGTTCAAAACAACGTCGCTCAGCATTTATATTCTGTGCAGTGCGGACTGACATCTTTAACTTGTACACTAGGCTTTTAATGTGAAAATCAAGTGATCTCGATGATCAAGGCTGTTAACCTCCCCATTCAATTTTCCTACTGAGAAAGGCATCAATGAAATGTTGTCACACAAGCTCACTAAAATCAAGAGGAGCCTATTATGTTTAATTATTATTGTTGTTTTGCTAATAAGGGAATATTTTCTAAAAGCGATAGCAATTTAGTTTGCAAAACGTCCCCTATAAAACACTCCTTGAAAACGAATAAGGCAGTGAGTTCATCATCAATTATATCACTTCATAATTCCGGCTTCGAGTGCGAAGCGAGGCAGTCGACCCGGTCTGCAGCGCGAGCGGTGACGCATCGGTGACGAAGAGTACGGGCTCAACCACAAACGCGGTAGTTGGGGAGCTACCGCCAACCCACCCTCCAGAGTCTGTGTTTGGGGGGCACAGGCCTGGCCCACATCCACCACCAACGGGGCGACTTGAGGTCGCATCGCTGCATCAACCCAACCGACCGTCGGTCTCCAAGAATTGAGGGAGCTTGAAGATCGCGACCGCCACAAACCCAATCAAACCCAAGATGCAGTAGATGGATCAACGGCCGCTCCACCACCAACCGGCGTCTGCGTAGGGGTGCGCAGGCCCGGCCATCATCACCACACATCTCAGCCTCACCCGATCGGCCCGGGTAGCTACCGGGCCGTGATTACCAAATTCCATTCCTACCCAAACCCTCGAGCCCGGGGCTCCTTGAGGTACCTACTCCACGACGCCCGGAAATTCTTCGTCAATCCGTCACGCTTCCCGCCAAATCCGTTCCCACCAACCATTTCCCGCCAAATCCGTCCCGCCTAATAATTCCCGCCAATAATCACTACACCCATTCCAACCACCACACTGTTCTCACTGGGTTTTCCGTGGTTTCCCCAGTGGTTAAGGCAAATGCCGGAACAGTTTTGCACTTCCACGGCACACTATACTCACCTAGACACCACACACCACTACACTAACATATACACACTCTCACACTTCTCATTACACAATTCCAACACCGTTCTGAAAAGAACCGTCGCGTCGAACTCCTCGTCGTCTCTGTGTGACGGCTCGCTGGCCGTCCTTGGGTACACCATCCAACCTGGGTCATCGACACCATCACCTGCGCGGATTATGGAGAACCTGCTTCCGGCCTGCACCACCTTCGCCACCAGACCATCATCACCGTGGACTGCGGGCGTGCGGACTGCTTGGTGCCCGACATGTTGGCGTGCACGACAGGAGTTACCCAACCATTTTCCAACTCACCAGCCATAGAGAGATTAAGTTCTCTAAATGGCAGCCACCTACGGTGGCATTTATTCATTGATCCTCCTCATAGGTTGACCGAAAATCTTTGAAAATTACTTTCTATGGTAGTACGTGGATTTTCATCAAATGAGAATTGCGGATATTTGTCTACACCTTCTCAATACGTCTAACTACACAGTTCAGTATTTTTCTGAACCCCTTGATAGAAGTTTAGCAGTATGGTATAGTCTTTAAGCTGTTCATGTTGTACATAATAGGGATACGACACCAAAAAGGAACACCAAAACACACCGAAATCTTTCTTGAACTTAATTAAGTTCAATGTTTTGCAAAATGTCTTTCTATTTTTTCAAAGTTTGCCGCATAGCACATGTAATCTTAGTGGACACTACAGGTCGACTCATGTGAATGGGTAAAAAAAAATATTAACTTGAATCGGCCAAGAAAAATTGACTGCGTAGAACCGTTAAACACATACCGCATATTGAGTCACATTAAATGGGCAAGCAATTTGCTCATGGGGAGTACATATCGAAACAGTTGCCAAACCGGACCGATTTCTTATAGTCTACCGGATATTAAGAAAAAATTTATTTTTCCGAAATCTCTCAATTTATTTTGAAAACCGCTCAAGGTACGAAAAAGTCCTAAAGAAGTCTTGTAGGGTTTTATACGTAAAATATGTTAATTACCCCAAACCATTGTCGACTGTTTTACATCCGAGATATAGCATAAAGTTGGTAGTTTTTTTAATGTAATTAATAGTCGACTTTCAGCTCAGAACAAAGCCTATTTTTTCTCGTTTCAGTGATCTAAGGTGTGTTACAGTTATCTTTAAGTTTCATATAACTACAGGCGTTTTACTGATGATGGAGCCAAACATTTTCTAGAAACTTTATGCTATATCTCAAATGTAAAACAGTTGACGATCGTTTGGGGATAATTATCATATTTTACGTATAAAACCCTCCAAGTTACTCCTTTACGATTTTTTTGTATCTTCGGCGGTTTTCAAAATAAACTGATTTTAAGATTTAGGAAGAAATCAATTTTTTCTTAATACCTGGTAGACTATGAGAAATCGGTCCAGTTTGGCAACTGTTTCGATATGTACTCTTCATGAGCAAATTGTCTGCCCAGTTAACCTACCTTGCATCTCTTACGGTTTAAAAAATCCCAATGCAGGCCATCTCCCACATAACACCCTGTATAGTTTTTATTTCAGTTGTTTGAAAAAATGACAAAATTTTATTTATTTGTTAGAATATTTCTTGACCTTACATCGATCTTCTTTATGTGGTTGTCTTAGCTTATTAGATCCTTAAATTAAATAACTGCAGTTAATCGAAAATTAAAATGAATCCATCATTGAGGATCTATTAAGCTGAGGCAACCAAAAAAAAAGAACAATTTCATTTAGTTACGCAAAGTTTTGCACAGCCTTGGTTTTGCTTTGGTAGCACGTAAGTTTTGCTAATATTGTATTAGTTTTCATTTAAAACTTTCTTTACAGAGTCCCTAATTAGATATATAATTTTAGAGAGCTTTTAGCTTCAGTTCCTTCCTTTCCTTTTCCTTCTCTTTGAGCTATTCGCTTCAAACTTTTATTAGATAGTACTGATACGCTCTACCAGACATTTGTCTTTATCGACTTGATCTATTATATAGAAAATTTATATTTTATCGATAACGCCGATAACACATGCTATCCCTCAGCATTGTGTTAGCCAAAACAGGCACGTAATCGAAAGTGGATCGGAGTCTGTGCTGGTTTCATCTTAAAAGTCACTTTAGAACTTTTCTTAGAATTAGATTGATTGTTTCCATGGGTATAGAAGATTGACGGCGGCATTAAAATGTTTTTGAATTATAAATTATTGAGAAAATATGAAAATGATAATTTACATTATCACCGTGTTATTGAAAAAAACAATCAAGTCTAACTTGTCGTCGGGAAAATAACACAGGTATTTAAAAATTAATAACTCAAAATTGGTTTTAGTACTACTAAGTGCCTAACAAACGATACTCTGTCCGGTCTATAGATTTAAGGAATATAATACGGTAGAGTTTTGTAAATTAATGTCTGCAATTTTTGCAGAGATATCCTTAAAGAGAAGGACAAACACTGTCATGAATAGGGATTGGCCCTTTTCAGTTCACTAATGCTGGTTGTTGTTTTCTGTAGTCTGTAATCGCAATAATAGAGTCATACATTGATGTTGAGCCATCATCATAACTTTCTCCTACAACACTGCATTCAAACTATTGTGCAGAGTATCGGTCATTATTATTTATAAAATCCATGTTTCATTATAAGTAAAAATGCTGTCAATAAAAAATATTATTGCAATCTGGTACAAATCTCATAGTGAATATTTTGTTGTTTTCTGAATTTTCTTCTTCTATTTATCATGCATTCTATACTTTCCAATGACTACCTAGCTATTTTGAGTCTTTAAAAAATCTCTCGGACCGTTTTAGGCGGATCTGTTTCAATATTAGCTCTTTTAATGATTATAAAAACTCAAAGGTTGTCCACGGACTTTTCTATCTTCGGGAGTCACCAGACCATTCTAAAAGTTTTATAATCAGAACTGTCCCAGTATACTTATTAGCTACTTCCAAACACATATGCACGTGTTTATTAGATCTTTTCTAACAATTAAAATTGTCTGACAAAACCCCATTGAGTTATGAGTTTAGTGTCTTAATTAACAACAGTATACTACAATTCCCACGTAGAAAATCGTTTGTTTTGTTAACTTTCTAAAACAAAAGTGCGTATAACATTATATTACGAAAAGCATTCCGTGAGAACTATTCAACAATATTAAAACTAAGTAGGCGTTGTATTTCATCCTCATAAGGCTGCCCGGGGTACAAATGACACAACACAAGGTTTTCTTGCAGTATTATCAAGATGTTTATCTTTTACCAATTGATACTATTTTAGGCAGGTTCAAGACTATGTATAACCACTGATTTTTGCATATAATACAGTTTCTTTATTTTTTTATAAAGCCAGTTCAGTTCTCTTTGGTTTAGTATATGTTAATTGGACTCTGACTGAAGTGCGGGTTGCTTTGCGTGCATTTTGTCGTCGGAATTGTATATCAAAATGAGTTATCTTCAAAAACTTCGCAATGAAAAGGGTCTTACAGAGAAGAAAATGTTGTTCCTATTATATAATAACGATCCAGAGTTTGAAAAACTAACGGCCGAGGAACCAGCTAGTGATGAAGAGAGCGTTGATAATATACCTGAAGATAAACTCGTTGATGACAAAGTTCTTGCTGATGATAATGAAGCCGATAATGAAGAAGCTGAGCAGGCAAGTAAAATGCCTACTGTTGTTCCTTACCTATTTACTTACGTAGCTAAAGATGGAACACAATGGGTAAAAGTAATGTTAGAACCAGACGGTCCCATGTAGATATAGTTAATTAGAAATGCATCTGGACCTACAACCTACAGTTCTACAAATACTAGTATCAAAGATTCATGTCTGTTGTTTTTTACTAAACAAATGATTAGATGTTATTGTTAATTAAACAAATCGTAAGGCATTGTCATTCTACGAGATACGAAATTCTGATCATCCCAGTAACATTAAACGATTTGTCCCACCAGAAAGAGTAGGGATATATGCTTTTATTGGGTTACTGTTTACACTAGGTGCTCTAAAAAGTAGTAGTGAACCCATTGAAATGCTCTGGTCTAGTGATCTTGTCTACCGCCGGCCAATTATTTTAACTTCAATGTGTCGTGACCGCTTCATGTTGCTTACAAGAGAATAACGAAAGCTAAGTAACAAAACGGCCTCCGTAAGAGAAATATTTGAACAGTTTGTGTCAAATTTCAAAAAAGCATCTTTGCGTGGATAATCAGCTAGTCCCCTTTAAGGATAGAGCTCCATTCAGAGTTTACATGAAAAATAAATCAGTGAAATATGGATTGAAGATCTGGGCTCTTGCAGATTGCGACACATCCTAAGTAGGAAATATGCAGTTATATCTTGGTAAACTTTGCTGCGTTGTAGTTGTTTAGAGTATTACCAATGTCGAGGGTCGTTTTAGACATGGTTGGCCATTTGCATGGAAGATATGGTATCATCGCGGACAAGTTTAAGTTTGGTGAATGAAGAAAGGATTGACTTACTGTGGTACAATTAGAAAGAAGAAGAGTCTCATACCAAAAAAACTTCTTCTATCAAAATCTAAACCTAAATCTAAATCATCATTGTTTGCTTTTACAACAAACCGAACAGATCAGTCATTCTACTTTCAAGTGAACAGTATGACGACAAGATCAATGGAGAAGAAAATGAATACATACCCGACATTATTCTGCATTATAATGCAACGAAAGGGGTTGTAGATCAAATGGCACAACAATACACCACACAACGAAATAAAATAGATGGCCTGTTGTTGTTTTTTAACATCTACTTGATATATCTGCTATAAATGGTTTTAAATTATGGAGTCTTGAAAATAAAAAATATAATAGTGCATGCTTAGACGCCAGGAGGAAATTTCGTTTAGACTTAGGGAAGATCTAGCTAGAGGAAATATTATTCGTCGGTACAGATTTAACTCTATACAGGGCCCAATCCAGAAATATATGGAAATGGCCATTCCTGAACTACCTGAAACCAACATTGCAGACATGGATAAAGAACAAGCGTCAATAGGCCGCTGTTATCTATGCCCAAGAAAGGACAGAAAGTCTCGTAACAAATGCAATAGATGCAATAAGTTTATTTGCCTCGTACATTCAGAAAAGAAGATCATATGTCAAGAATGTTGCAAAATATTAACTTTAGCTTTGTTTTTTTTGTATTGTTACATTAGTTGTGTTTATAATAGCTAGAATAAATGAGACTTTTGTTGATTTCTTGCATTTTATATTCTAAATCAACAAATACAATATAACTTATTTCTCAATCAATGTCAACTGTTGGTATATGTTGTACCCCACACAGTTTTCAACTTAAGAAAAGGGGGTCAGCTTTATGAGAATTAAAAAGCTGCACGTTTATGATCAACTCTTTAGCGAAAACTAAATGCCACTAATCTTTTTTTGTATTTTAGGTTTAATTAATGAATTAACAATAATAATTTATTGTTCCTAGTCATACATTAAATGATAATAATAGCAAACTTAACCACCCCCCTCAAAAATCAAGATCGTAATATAACAACCTTTCACCCTTTTACGAATTTTCCTAATGGCCTAGATTAGCAAAGGATAATCTACCTTGCAATTCATTTATGTGGTTGCTCCAAGTGAGCTTGTCATCAATCCAGTTCCAAAAATGTGTTTGGTGTGATAGTTTTACATCCTCATTATTATAGACGAACTGATGACTTGATTGAAAAATGAAATTTATTTTTATACCAATCGTCTTGTTAACATTGAGCAACAGTTTGTTGCTAATAAACAACTCATCAAGTTCTTGCAAGATTCGGTTAGTATCCGCTGTTAAATTATCGTTATTAGATTGTTTGATTAGTAAGCTAGTATCATTTGCAAATTGAACAAATTTTGATTACATAATTATTATACAGGGTCGCTAAAAAGTATGGAAACACGCTACCTACGCAGAAACGGTAAGAGATAGACAAATGAAATTTGGAGAGCTTGAAGTAGGTAGTTTCTTCCATGTTTTGCGAAGGTAATTAAAAACGAATCTTCAATTTTTCTTTGTACGACCGCCATATTGGATTTTTTTAAACGGAACATCCTGTATATGACCCCATATTTGGATAGAGATTTTTAAGACAAATTCAATGATATAAGGGTTGCTGTACTTATCTTGAAAGGGTCTGGAAATAATCGTTATTCTTTTGTCAGGGGTTTCCCTATTAAAAAGAATGGAAACACGCTGCTCCTGCAAAAACGGTAAGCGATAGACAAATAAAGTTTGGAGATCTTAAAGTAGGCATTGTTTGCCATATTTTGAAAAAATTTAGACAATATGATTATGAATCTTGACATTATGATTATGGATCTTTTAACATAGGACAGTCAGGGCACAAAAAACAAATATTTAGAAATATCCACATCAGCCATTGTTTTTGGTATTTGAAAACGTTATCACAATCATCACAAAGTCTTTCAAATAGTTTGCAACTAAGGAAAGGGATTACCTGCAATTCAAATCTGTTTCAAATCAGTGCAGCTTGCAAAACAGTTGACTGTTTTCAACTACTCAAGTTTCTTAAGATTATTAGATTAAGAATTTTACGCAATGAACTAAATTAACTTTGTTGTTAGTGATTTCTAAATGACTTCCTGGCGCAAATTAAATTTATTTATAGTTTCCAGTTACTTTAGAAAAATGGTTGATATTTTTTTCTATAAATTTATCCTGTATTTGTCTGTTTTTACACTACATATTTCGAATTATTCAGAATTTATTTGTTTGAGAAAGGAAATGATGGCACGAAGATGAAAACTACATAGGAGCCAGTAAAGCGCATTTTTTTGTTAAAAAGTCCTACAATGCAGTGGATGATTTTGCGGTTTGTGGAAATTATCTATCAATGTCCTCGAGAACCCAGGCACGCTACCAAAACGATGTAATCAAATGGATTTTCAGCGAGATCATTTCTTATATGCATTTTAGGTTTCTTTAGAGCATTCCAACTTCTTCCAGTGCATTGCTCTGTTAGGCAATAGCTAAGGGCTAGTTGCACCGACCTCGGTTAAATGCATCGTGGCTAACTTTAGTTAGACAACCCACCGTTAAGGAAAGTTTTGTTGCACCGACCGAAGTTTGTGTTAACCCAGGTCTAATAGAAACCCAGATTAGCAAACTCGCGGTGGTTGCTGGTTTAGCACGTATTAACTAAGGTTAAAAGTGAAGGCGGGGAAGTTTGACGTATACATTACAGTAAAACACCTATTACATTGTTTACATATTGTGAATATTGAAAATATTACTGTAAATAGATGATAATTTAATAAAACTTCAATAAAGCTAGTTTCATTTTTATAAAATTTTAAAATTTCATAAAATCTTTTGCATTATACATATATTTACTATATTGTTGTTTAATGTTTCATCGTTTTTAGATATGTTAAAATGTTATCTGATTTATCTGAATCATCATCATCAGAAGATAAAATGCTGCAGCTTGTACAAATGCTGCCCTACCTAAAATATACCGTACAAGAACCAAACCTTTTGTGGTTTATGGCAATGCTAACGGCAACTGTCTTTTTTGATTCAGTGATTGCAAAATATTTTTCTAACACAAGTTGCATCGAATGTTCTTTATCGACTTGCGTAAAGTTAGCTGATCTTTCGCGTTTTTCAGAGCACATGCCTTCTGCCATGATTACTGAACTAAACAGAAAATAAACTAACCTTGAGACCAGAAGAGGTACCTGCGAAACACGTTTTGCTATAACCAATAGTATCGCGCAACGTCATAAACAGATGTAGAACTGCAATGACGTCACTGTTTAAACACCCTTGATCATGAGTTAACTAACTAAAACTAAAAAAGTGTTGATGCAACAGGAAAACTTTAGTCTCGGTTAAGGAATATTAAGCCTAATTAACTAACCAAAGTTGGTCGATTTAACCAATGTATTTAACTTTTGTCGGTGCAACCGGCCCTAATTGTACTAATCGGTGTTAGTGTAAAATTCCGAAAAGAAAGAA
>VTPC01089827.1:17512-27586 GCA_011009095.1 Ignelater luminosus | reverse complement strand
AGAGAGAGAGAGAGAGAGAGAGAGAGAGAGAGAGAGAGAGAGAGAGAGAGAGAAAGAACTAAATGCTTTTTTAGACGCATTGGAATAAAGTGTCCAAAAATAAAATAACATGATTGTTAATACAATGCTGAGAAAGCACCAAGTTGTTATTGAAGCTGAGAAAGGTCTTACATCATGTTGGAGTTTCGTATTAATTTAACCTTAATTTTTGACAGTATATCCGTTAACATTATAAATTCAGTGGAAATTTGAATACCTGAAATTGGTCTGCTGTTGCAAGCTGCACTTATCAGAAATACAATCTTTCATTTTCCCTTCTGTAACTTGACATGCTCGTTTAAAGGCTTGTTTTCAATTATATATTCATAAAAACTTCATATCTTACTGAACTATCATTTTGTGGCAATATTGAATAAACGAGATATGAATTTCCATTTTACGACGGAATTTCACAGACTTAAATATTATCAGAGTCTTGTTTTATTATTATTATTATTATTTTTATGTACCATATTGAACTTTGACTTTAGAATAATGATCCCGGATACTATTATGTCCTCGTAAAGTTAAGCATACCAACTAGTCCACCTATTTATATTGCATCATTCAGCTAGCAGTCGCTGTTGAAAATATGTAAAACAAAAACTTGTTTGTATAATGCTATTTAATTTTAAAAGTAAACATTTTATTTGCATATAGAAAATCTTATTTTAGAAAACTGTTAATAAATCATTAAATAGAAATGAACAAAAAATTGTAGTAAACGATATGTACGAGGTATGTGAGAAAAGTAATGAGACTGATTTCCTACTAACCAAAGTTTTTATTTTTTATAAACAACAATGTTATCTCCTTCAAAGTAGTTCCCTTGGGCAGCTATACACCGGCGGAGTCGTTGTTCCCACTCTTGGTAGCAGCGCTGGAAGTCTTCAACTGGTATGGCTTTTAACTGGTCGGTCACAGTCTTTTGAATGTTCTACAGAGTTCCAAAATGACGTCCTTTTAGGACAAGTTTCAATTTTGGGAAAAGGGAAAAGTCACAAGGACTCCAATCAGGTGAATAGGGGGGATGAGGAACAACAGTAATGCGTTTTGAGATCAAAAATTCACTGATGGAAATTGCTGTGTGACACGGAGCATTGTCATGATGTCTGTCGAAATTTGATGCACGGTGAAAGTGTTTAAATTTAACTGTTCACTCATCATCCTTATTGTTAAACGACGGTCTGATCTCCCAAGAGCCCTCACACGTTCAACGTTTTCGTCAGTTTTTGAAGTTGAAGGTCTCCCTGAGCGAGGTTCATCTTCAACGTGTTCTCGGCCGTCCAAAAATGATTTGTGCCAGCGGAAAACTTGTGCTCTTGATAAGCACTGTTCCCCATAGCTCTGTTTCAACTTTTCAAAAGTCACACTCGCGGATTCACCAAGTTTAACACAAAACTTTATTGCACAACGTTGCTCTAAATTCCGATGCTCCATTTCTGTAACACACAACAAAAACACAACTTCACTGATGGTGCTGTCAAAAATAATGTGTTAGCTGTACGGAGTTGTAACTCGGACTGAGGAAGTGGAAGCGATAAACAAACCGGTTTAGCACAGGCCGGTGGACACAACGTTGCCAGATCTCCCGCAGTGTTGCCAGTCTCATTACTTTTCTCACACACCTCGTATAATGTTCTTCGAAGCTTTGTTTTTAGTCGAGCAAATCTTCAACACAATAACTGACTATACATTTATCGAGATCATTGATCTGTTAATGTAATTGAAAGGCATGCACGAAAAGCTTTTGCTTCAGAAATCAAAAGCTAGCATATTGAAGTACACTCTTCAATATTATTTACAAACATGAAATGTAGTATTAATTAGAATTACGCTGGAATAATTCAATAATGAATCCTCTAGTGAACTAGTGTTCAAACATTCATCATTGTTTGTGAAACAATAATATTGTAGCAATTAGGAATTTTGTTTTGACAAATTATAAACGAATACGTATTTTGACTGAAATTACCGTAAACAAAAGTAAAACAATAGCTTTGTTGTAACTGCCACATAGAGGTTGTAGGTGCTTTTTGTAAATTGAGTATACTACAGTTGGGTGTATCGCCGCGCTATTGACAAGAATTTTAGTAACATTTGTTTATTAATATTAAATAATCCAATGATTACCAAAATATTGTTGTTTCGCGAAGTTTTCAGACGCACATAGTCAAATGTGTGTGTTGTGTAACTATTATAGACAAATCATGTCACTTTTTTGCTGAATGCACAGTAGGATAATAAACGATAGACAAGAAAAACAATATTTTCGATACGGGTACTTCATACTTTATAAAAAACTAATTAACTATAGGTATGTAACGTTAAGGCATACCGTTACAAGTTTTTTTGTTAAATAAAATTATAAAAATGAGACTGCGCTTAATAAATTCATAGACCTGAGATAAAGAAATGTGCCTTAGGGTCAAATAAAATTACTCGCAATTAAATAGTTGGTATAAGAGGGCAATTCAAACAGGTGCTTAATTAAAATAAAATGATCCGTTGAAAGATTTTAAATCTGTTTGTTGAATACAACCATCAAAATTATAAATATAATTTTTAAAGTGTAGATTGAAAGAGCTGTTTTTCTAAAATTTAGATAATCATAAGATTGAAGGATGATGTAGTACTAAAAACACAAAAGTTGTAGCTTCACAATACAAATTGACTTACCCTGTAACAGAATCCTTAAATCAAAAGAAAACTTTAAATTGAAAATGCAAATAAATATTCTAGTTTGAAAAGTTGGGCCAGGTCGTAATTTTGGTCGGATCCCATCAACATAAACAGACAAAGCAATAAATTAATCGAGTTAAGGATAACGGAAATCCATTTTACAGAACGGAATGTAATTGGACGCATCAGACTTAATTGAATTCAAGTCAGAATTAACGACACAGCAGTAATGGCCGGTTTACATTTTTCATGTGATGTGGAAGCAACAAGAAGAGTAATTTAATTTTAAATACCTTTTGCTGTTACTTTTTTAAATTAGTTTAAGAATTTTCAAATTGAAAACAGTCATTATTCATGTTTTATGAGTATATCCTTAATACTTCCATAAATTTTAACAAGAGTTGCCGGTAATAAGAAAGAAGATTGTATTAAATTTAAATTGTGTTTAACTTCCCTTTTCCAGCGAAAGTTAATTTAAAACAATTTATATTGGAACCCTTTCTATACTGACACACAGAACGAGTGATCGAAAGTAAATATCATCTAGGTAGCCTATGAAATTCAAGAAGTATTACAATTTTTCAATCTAATTTTGTGCGTGTTCATTTAGTAATTATTAGACAATCACATCCTGTTCACTGTAATAATCAACATTGTCCTATTTGTCCTTTGTAGGTCATTCTAGCACAATATTAAGATTTTATTAGATCCTAGAACATTTTCTAATGCTTACAACTGACAACATAATTCCTAGTTATCAATTCTTGACAAAAGAAGGCAAACTCTGTAATATTATTCTTATCAAGAAAATTGTTTCATGTTTTTTGGCAAAGCAATGTTTTAAAAAAAAGTCAAGTGTCGACAACAAACACAAGATGGCTCGCCATTAAAGAAAGGAAGTGGAACGGGTGAATTCTACTTGCTGACTTCCAACTGATAGTTCCTTAATTTAAATCTACTAAAAGATTTTTCAATTTTGTCCGAAATATTGTACTATAGTACACCAAATTCTTTACATCTCATTGTTTTCTAGCTGCAAAAAATATCTTTTTAAAAGTGAATCTTACAAGGTAAGTTCGAAAAATTATTTTAGAGCTACTGCTAGCCTTGTGAATAGAAACATCCTTCGGGTAAGTTTTAGTACTAATAATTAACTAACTTTGTAAACAGACTCGTTGATATAAGATATTATTGACGGTGAGTTTCTATGTTTGGCATGTTAGATTTACAATGCAGTTCCAGAAATAAGAATCTCACGCTATCCCCGATTGTGCAATAGTTGTAAATACCGATTGCCGTGGTACTGATTTTAAATTAGTCGTCAATATATAATTATTTAACCTGACAAAAACTTAATTTATTAATTTATCCTAAACAGTTATATAATTTAGTCCTAAAGCTAGTTACACATTGGAGAGCAAGACAGTAAACGGTATGGGAACTTCACTTGCAAACTGAACGGGAAATAAAGAACGAGCACTAGCAGATATTGGATCGACAGTTTTTCATTTTTGGTTGACTTAAAGGTTATTAAAATAGAAGTGTAGGAAACATAAGCTTAGCATATTTTTCATGTGCCTATTATAATCTCGCCTACTTTTAATGTATTACTTTTAAGTGCTATGCAGTTTCATTCATGTGACAGTAAATGTCTATAAATAACTAAACTCGTAATTATTCAAACTGGGTACTAAGTTTATTTTCATTAACTTCAACACAAAGACCAATCCATATCGATATTATTAAATAAGTTAACCAAGGGTGCCGGACCGGATAATTATGCTAGTGTATTTCTAAACAAATGTGCAATAAATTTTGCCTTGCTACTCTCTCAAATATCTACTTTATCCTTTCTGAGGGTACATTTCTTTCCAAGTGGAAGAAAGCTTATGTAATCCCGATCTTTAAATCCGGAAATAAAGAATTAGTGAATAATTATCGACCCGTTTCTATATTATCGGCAGTTTCAAAGATTTTTAAAAAGATTTTGTTCCAAAGCATTATGGTATCTGTCAGGGGCAAATCTGTAAAGAACAGCATGATTTTCTACCTAAAGGTTCTGTTGAAGCAAACCTTGGAATATACATTGACCACATAGAAAAAACAATGGATAAGAAAATACAAGTCAACTCGATATACACTGACTTCAGTAAGGCTTTTGACAAGATTGATCATAATGTTTTGATACACAAACTGGACACCATTGGTCTGCCACCCAATCTACTTAGATGGGTTAGACCTTATATTTCTAACAAATCTCTATCAGTCAAATTCAACGGTTTCGTTTCTTTTCTAATTGTGCTACGATAACATCGGGGGTTCTTCAAGGATCTCACCTTACCACTCTTTTTTATTATTTATATAAACGATATTGTGGCATGTGTAAAGCACTCTAGTATATTGATTTATGCTGACGATATAAAGATCTTTCGCAAAATCAAAACCGCTACTGACTGTTTCCTACTTCAAGACGACTTGGATCGTATTTACAATTACTGTACGCAAAACACACTTTACTAGGAATACTGCGTTAATTAATTTCTCTTATCGTTTTTCTCATCACAATTTGACAATAGTTGACACTGTTAAAGACTTAGGAGTATTTATTTTTTTATTTAATTCTCCATTTTGTAGAACAAACTCTTGTTACTCTTCATCAATAAATCGTATTGTTAGAACATATAACCGAAATTATAATTCCATAGATCCGTTTTATTGTTCATTAAATACTTTTAGAAAGCAGTTAAAAAGTATCCAACGATGAAATTTGAGCCTTTCCTCTTGTAGTGATGTATACATTCATGGGAAAGAAAAATCATGATATTATGTACAGCTTTTTGCATAAATAATGTCGCAGTACATTCTCTTAATAAATGAATTGATCAAATACACGAAATCTGATTCAGCAATAATTACATAAAATTTGTTTCCTAAGAGCCCATAAGACGACTTTGGATAATTAATATGAAGTTAGATTTCGTCTATTTAGTTAACTGTTTTATCAAAGAAATTATTTGCGACATTATTTATGCAAAAAACTGTACCTTGACTTTGTTTCTTTGTTATTTTAATATTTTTTTTATACAGTGTGTCCAGTTTAAAATGACCTACATGGGGATATTGGGAACGGTAATAGATACAAGGTTTGTTAAATGGGGAAAAAGTTTCATATTTATATGCCAATAAATAATCCATGGTTACATTGACAATTATCTGCCCCGTTTCCAAGATAGAGGGTGAAAACCAAAAAAATTCATTTTCTAAAATCCTGATTTATTTATTTGTTATTACAGATAAATGAACAATATTTTCAGAAACGAATTAGCGGCTAATGAGTATTTAAAAACCGACTTCAAAAAAATGCTAGGTCTTCTAGATTTTACGTACTTGTATCTAACTTTTGTTTTTCTTAAGGGCGCCGTATTGGATTTTTACATTTTTGAAATCGTCATAAAAAGAGCTTTTCAACCATATACAATATGACTATGTTTAAAGGAGAAAAAGTACAAGAAAATACAAAATTAAGATTTAACCGTAGTAGGCCTTGAGGTTTCTAAATAATAATTTGCAAACAAATGACTGAAAATTCTAATTAAAGTGGGCTTTATTTTTTTGATATTCTTATAAAACAATTGCAGTTTGTACCAATCAAATAAATTTGGATTAACCGACTCAAAATCTATACATTTATAATATTTTCAGACAAAACTGATGAATCTTAAGAAAGTTTATAATGTACGGAAGCCAAAAATGTCAGAAACCTATGTTAAATACAATTTAAATTTCATCGTCGGTGGGGCACGGGTTAATATGAATATTTTTTAATGAAATGTGACTCATAATATCTCTTTTTTTAATAAAGATTCGATTTCTGGGTTGGAACGCTCAAAATTCGGAAGTTGACTTTTTAAGGACCACCCTAATATTTATATCAACAGATTTCTTTAAACGAACAAAAAATATAAAAATCCAATCTTTAACACACAGTTTTAAAACTCCAAGCAGTACCTTGTTAGTGAATATTAAACTTTTTGTAGACAATTGTCGGATTCTCGGATATGGTGCAGAGAAGTCCTCGCAAGGACAAATCACCAACACCCCACTCAGACGGTTTCTGTGTAATCGATTCTTAACCGTCTAACTCCGTCGTCACCGCATTTCTAGTAGCATGTAAAAACTCTGACGCGATTTTTTTGGTCAACTACATGCTACACCTATGTACTTAGGATAGTAATTGTTCAATTAATGCGATGGACGTCCAGTTGATGAACTAGGATACTTTAATGCCAATTTTTCTTTACAATTAATGAGGTGAAAGGTGCATTTCTTCATATAACAAAATTTCTCTAAAATCGACAAAATCTGTTAAAAATTAAAAGTATTTCATGAACCAGATAACTTTCTTTATGTTCTCCAAAGTTGTCCAGATTGAAAAATGGATCAAGTACTTTTTAAACAGATTTTGCTAATTTTATCTTGTTAAGAAATGCATTTTACAGTTTGTATTCAGAGGAATCTCTAGATAATCAACTCAAGAGTATAAAGGGTGTCGCATTTTAAACTTGAAAACTGTCTAACAAACTTTTCTGGTCAGTAACAATATATTCATTTAACAAGACGGCACTACGTGCTACACGGCGATAGAATCAATGGGTTTATTGCGAGCAAGGTTTCCTGACCGTGTCATTGTGCAAAAACGTAATTAAAACTTTAGCCAAAAAAGTGGCCATTTGCAATAGGAGCAGGAAAGAGGAACATTTAGCAGATATTGCATTTGGAAACTTTCCATGTTTCTATTTTATGTTGAATATATAAATAAAAAAATAAATAATGAATAAACAAATTTTTAGGTTTAAGGCTGAACACCCGTAGTTACTTGTGGTGGGCTAGTTACCCAGAATTTCAAGAAAAACGACAGTACAATTAGACTACTTACTAAGAATAATATTATGTAAGTGCACTAAACTGTAACATGACATTATGGTGGAGGCACCTATATATTATTCAAAAGCCAATTGTCAATTTAACTAGCAGAAATTATAATCGATTTGTTTGTTATTAAGTATTAAAGATCAATAGTTCATTTTACTTTACAAAATTAAAAATAAACAAAATGCTAATGAATAATAACTTTACACATTAAACTCATATTAATAAAGGTGACATTGGTATTATAATAAATTAATAAGAATAAATAATTAGATAGACATAGATAGAAATAACTAGAACAACCAATGTAATACATCTTTAAGTATTTCAGAGAAAAAAAGGTTTTTAAATAATTTAGTTCTTTAAGTCGACACGAGTATTTGCATTATGATAAAGTATGCAATGAAAAGATTAAATAATGTAACAAGGACATTAAATCGATATTTAAAGTTATACAAAAATAGATATGCCAGTATTACATTACTTAATACCAATACAGTTAAATAATATCCCAAAACCGGCATTTTCAATAATATTACTCGCTAAAAAATATTTAATCAAAGACATTTCGAAATTGATAGAATGACAAAAGCTGGTTTTACGAAATGAATGATACGGTATAAAGAAAGATAGCTAATTAATTATGTAAGAAGAAGGAATTTACTTGTTTCACTGTTTAGATAAAGGTTTTATTATTAATTCCACACTACCTTAATATAACTTTTAGATAATGTAATTTCAAACTTATAATTATTGTATAGTGAGTAATATTCTTTCCTTCTTTAATGTAATTAATGAGTTTATAATTTTATTATCCACTAATTCTAGTATAAAATACTTTAAACAAATTGAGGTTCCAAGTTTCACTAAAGCAAACCTCATAATTTGCAGCATAGGCACTCCAAAATACAATAACAAAACCGTCGAAAGCTTAACCCTATTAAAATTGACATCCTTTGTTTCCAATAAATTGTTATTAAGCGTTATCAGTATTAATTGATATTTAGACTTAGTAGGTATAGTCAAATTACCAACAATTCCACAATATCCTATAATTAAAATACAGTGCGATCGTAAAGTTTGGAATTAATTAATTAGTTTTCTTAAAAATCAATTTTTTTAAAAAATACCCCAAGATTTAGAATTTAGAAAAATTCTTTAACAAATCTTCCAATTCTCTGATAAGAAGCCAATAAAGAACATCTCGAGATAACGCGCTGAATTCTACATAAGTTACTTATCTTAAGTAAAAATCAGTAAAACTTTCTAGCAAAGAAAATAAGTGCAGAGTTGAATTACACAAATGTACATGTTCTCAGTGGATACTGATGCTTTGTAAAAGCAAAATCCAACAACTACATATAAATATTGCGAGAAGAAAATGAAATAATATGAGCAAATATACATGTCGCTTTAAAATATGCAAAATGTGCCAAAAACAAGTAAAATATAAAAAAAGTTCAAAAATATGCAATTGCATAAAATTCAAGCTTTATTCATGATGTGAAATTATGTTAAATCCAATTGGTAAGAAAATGTTAAACACCACAGAACCTGTAGTCTAAATCAAATAAGAATAAAGCGAAGGAAATGATAGGGACAGCATGACCTTCATCCTCATTGGTTAATAAACGAGTCCGTTTTACACAACTTTAACATGCTGATTTTATTGAATACCGTGTTACCAGATGTACGAAAGTAAATTACTTATAGTTACATAAAAAAATGTTTTATGATATATATCTGATAAAACAATTTTTTAGTAATGTTTATAACTGAAAAATATATAACGTACTTTTCATAAATGCCTTAAAAAATAGATGATAAGACAAACCTAAAAGAAACGGAGACGTGACAACGTTGGCTTTTGTGAAGTTGTAATATAACCACACTTTTTCCTTCTTGCTTGGTTAAGGTCAGTTAGCCTGTTATTCTAATTTTGTCATTTTACGTCTTTTTTTGGTATTGCTGTTATTCTTTTATTTATATTAAAATAGTTCTTTTAAGAGCTCATTAAACTCAGCGTATCGTTATACAGGTAATTATAATTTGAATTATAACAACCTAATGATCAAAATAGCAATGCAATATTTCAGGTTATATTTAAGATTATGGCTGAAGTTTTCAAAAATGCTAAAGGAAAACACGTAAAAAGTGGTCAGAGACTTATGGCTTACAATGTCTATTTAAAACATTTACAAAACAACAGTAAGACTTGGTCAGTCAAGAAAACGTCGGCTGAAGTTGGGATCGGACAGAATACGATGTGGAATATAATTAAACAAATGGAAGCTTTTGGATTGGTACGATCTCCATACGAAGACATGTACATTGTTTTTATTTTCGAAATGAAGTTCCGACTGTAGAAAAAATACTACAAGCTGTTAACGAAGACGATTCATTACCAGATTTTAGTTATTCAAC
>VTPC01089827.1:0-12586 GCA_011009095.1 Ignelater luminosus | reverse complement strand
TTTGCTCCTTGGATGCGTCCTATGTTAAGATGTTTGGGTTTTTCATTGTTATCTTTTAATTTACGTCCATCGAAATAATAAAGCTGTGAGGGGGAAAAGTGATTGACAAATAAATTAAATTAAGTGGAATTTTCGGATTTGTCTCTTTTGCTGTTGATTCTATCATTACCTGTATGTTTACTAATGAATTTGCGGACGATAAAAACTAACTTAATTGTCTGAAAGATTTTGAATTATTATAAAAGGACGTATGAAATCAAACATAACAAAACAAGAAAAATAACTAGACTTCCGTAAACTATATAAATAAGGAAATCTTGAGAAGAAAACCAAATTGGCAGTTTTTTAAAGTGTCCTTTTTTCCTTCTCCCTTTTTTGACTGCAAAGACCTCTGATAGAACTATCATTAGAATATCATGATACCAACATTAAAAGAAAACCTTAATAGGAATCGGTGGAATGCCTATAACTTTTTGTATACTTTTCCAATAAAACTGTAATTCTTAACACAATAGAAGTAACAAATAAGCCAAAATTAACTGTAGAAATAATTAAAATTGCTAAAACTTAATTTTCTCCTTCATGACCATATCAGTGAAGTTGAGGTCTTGGGGAAAACCATGAAAGGCCAAAGAGAAAATAGAATTAGTTGATACTATAAAAAAATGATAAACTGAGCAAATAACAGAAGAAATTGAGGAGTTGTTGTTTATTAAGTTTATCCAAAACTAAAATAAGGTAATCTTACAACTTTTGGTGGCAATAAACTCATGAAACCGTAATAATATTGAGGGATCCTAAAGTTGCAGCTTGATTATCTAATGATAAACAAATCGATAAACCATGTTAAGCGAAGTACCTAACCACTACCTTTCAATTAAGTAATCAAGATTACACAGAACAAAAGTCCGTAAATATCGATCAGTTCAAGTTAAATAATATATTAGATTGTATTACTTGTGATTACGTTATTGTCTATAATTGGAATAACACACTAGCTGTTACACTTTCTTAATGATTATTTACAGAACAATCATGTCAAGAAAGATTCAATATAGATTTTGTTAGAAAAAGACTGAGTTAATTTGAAATAAATCATTAAAACAACTAATTATGACTATAATGCTTGGTGGTAGAAACCGTTCATTGGTTACACTTCACTAAATAAAGTTACACTGTTGTACTACCTGTCTGTTGACTGTCATAATAATAGCAACGACAATCTCCTTTTTGCAAACGATTTCTTGCTTTCAACAGATAGTGATATAAATTTTAGTTAGAAGTCATCTGATTGCATTAATCTTCTATGATGTGTAGTGCCTCATAGTGTTCATCACTGGAGTATAACATCGGGAGGTCATGATTATCAACTAACGAACTTTTTGGAAACTTCTAGGATACCGCCAAGAGGAAACTTGCCTGCATCCCGTGTCAAAATCATCTTCTTGAAGCTCTAGAAATGTCACAAAACCTTCAAGAAGCTATCAAGCCCTCTGAGATTTTTCTCTTCAATATGATACAGTTATGAATTTACAGTATAACTGAGTCAGATATTCTTGGACCTTTTTTATTTTCATAAATGTGTTTTCAAACATAGCAGACCATAAAGGGTCAGATTCTAATCACGGAAGTTTTTTCGACTTAGAGTACAAGCAGAGAGGCTACAGAAATTTAAGTAGAGTCACTTTCAAAAGATAAGTTCAAATTAAGAAGCTCTAGTTGAACAAAAAAGAAAACATTGCATTTGTTTGAGATTCGCATCACAAAAATGCATTTTAATTTCTAGTTCGATAATATGAAAATCTCCTCTGGTAAATTAAACAAGACAAAATATCAAAGCGACAGTTCTGTCTTATATTTTATCTTTATGTTATTAGTTGCAGAACGATATGCTATTTATCTAGAAAAACGCTGCAATGCAGTTGTATGTCACTAAAAACTTTTACATTTGAGTTCACCTCTGTGTGGCTTGAAATGTTAAAATCGTACGATTTTATTATTGCTTCTTCTAAGGCAGCGCATGATCTACCACACTGAAAAATTCTGAATCAACTGGACCCTTAATTAAATGTACCTTAAAGCCAGATAACGCAAGCTTTTTGTTAGGATGACCTAATCGTTGAGCATAGAGAAATTTGTGTAAGAATTGATCACTTTTAAGTGGGATAACAAAAACTAGGTTGCAAGGGCGAAAGGTGTCGCGTACGTTCTAACTCTTCGGTGTGGGCGATAAGAATACCAGACTAAGTGGGACGTGATACACTTTTAATTTGTCAGTTGGCTCAAATTTGATTTTTGGCCCTTTTATTCAGAAATTATATGTGAACGATCACATCCACTTCCACTCGTAGGGTGACTCTGGTTAGGTTTCTGTTCGGTATCTAACAATCGAAAAGTACTGTAACAAATCAAACTGTATGCAATATTTATGTATTATATTACTTACGACTACTAAATACCATATAGACTGCCAGATTCGTCTGTCCCTTGGGCATAAGTTTGTAAGGAATGGCTATGGTTTAATTAAAAATTCTTATCACCATGGCCACCGTCACTTTCATTGTTGGTTCTTTACCTAAGCTACTTCAACGACTGGCTTTATCTTCATCTTCCTTTCTTTAAATTTAATGCTGTTGGTATATAACATAACGGATAAAGAAATATAATTGAAAATCTGACCTTAATTAGAATTAGTGAATTTATTTATTTAAGATACTGATATTGTTAGTAGGGTTCAGCTAGAAACTGCTCTTCCACTCAACCGTATTAAGATACCTTGAATTCTTTTTCTTGGATATTACTGAACACTATATTTTAACTTTGAACCAGTTAAACCAATTTTGCATCTTAGCAGTTTTCGAAGTTTCAATAGTTAGATTCGAATTTGGAATACCGCGTATACCCTATAACGATTAGGTAAGTTTCATTATAAACGTGAATAACTCTGTATAAAATCTCTGGACATTTTCCTGGCAATCTGATCAAGATGGAAGCTCTTTAAAAGCAATCTCATGCTAAATTCTTTAAATCGATGTTGAAACAAACAGAACGTTTTAATTTCATAAAATAGAATAAATAGAACAAATCTCCTTACGAATTGTTGCAAATTTAATTCCAAAAGTCCGTGTTCGTTATTTATTGGGCGTTCAACCCTAAAAGCTTCCTTCTTATTAATCCGTCAGATCGAAGCTGCTGCTATTTATAGTTAGAAGTTTCGTCATTTAGATTTTATTAAACGATATTAAAAAAATACAATTTTCCATTATAAAATTATAAACCTAGTTACGCCTGACAGCTTAATTTATTTATTTTGTACGTTGGTTGTTAATCTTGTACCAGACTTTACACAATATTAAAAGCCGGATTTTATTACCGGAAGAAAAGTATTGTTTGCAGGAAAGTAATGAATATGCCTGTAAAAATAAAGCTAAGTTCTAGATAATTTTTTATCGGGAAAATTATTTTTAGAACATTATTTTTTAAATGACGTTTCGTTATAGTCAACAAACATTTAGTAGTGTATTTCCTGCTTTTTGTTTTTGTTTGTCTTTGTTTAACAGGTGAATTTTTCCATACAAAGCATCATTTTAGAAATGGTATATAATTATTGAAATGGTGGGTGTAACTTGTATCCTTTACAATCCGTTACATTGATTTTTTAAATCGATAAATTGTCGATTCATTTCCTGAATTGATCTTTCATAGTCATATTTCTTATATCCGGAATGATTACCTATTACCTAAGCGTTAATTGTAAATTTTTAACAGTATCTTAATGGCATAAAAAGCAGTAAACACAATTACTATTTGTAACTTTTATATAAATTTGTTTGTTGCGGTTGCGGTAATAAAATTATAACCATTTTTGCCAGATCTCCTGGGAATAATACTTAATAGCATAATACACATGCATTTTTTGTTACTGTACTTACAAGGTTCTAAGGTCTAAAGAGTTTAATATTCTTATTTCAAAACATCAAATAATTATTAAAGAATTTAGATCTTTCATATTTATGTAAAGAATATTTCAAAAATGCCAACCGTAAAAGGAATTTAAAACAAGGAACAAGAGGCATGTATCTACTGGATTTTCCCCGAGACTACCCTCCCACGTGGATTATAGATTGTTTTAAGCTGAGGTAAATCAGAATATACACGACGTCGAGTTGGTGTCAGCTAGACGTTTTTTTCAAGGCCTCTCTAAGGGAATCGTGTTTAGACGATAGAAACAGTCAAAAGAAGTTCGGAGCAAATTGTTTAGAAGCATTTTGTGCCTGCAGCTATGGGGATATCAAAAGAATTTTCCTAAACGGTTGCAAATGTTGTCTGTACAAGCTTGTCTGAATTCATGTTAACAGAAAATAAAAAAAAAACGATAGAAACTTAATTGAATTAGATTTTGCATGCTCTTTGATGGTTGTAATAAAGTAAATAGAAAACTAGTTGAAGGTAAGAATCTGGTTGATACATATTTATAATTATTTGTTATTATTAATCTAGTTACTTAAACTTAAAATATCGAGTATTGTGATTAGTAAAATTAGACAGGCAATCAACAGAATGGTGAAATACGAAGAAATTTTTAAATTTTATTCACATGTTGATTTTGACTCTTACTGTACATTGTTCAATTTTATCTTATAATTTTACAGTGATCACATCAATTTTAAAATTTCTAAGAAGAAAACTATTAAACTCATCTGAATGATTTACTTACTTTATTATAAAATTTCAATAAACAATACCAGCTAGGAAATTAAACCAAAGAGAATGTTTGAATTATAAAAAGCTTATGACTTGCACTTGTTTAAAAGAAATTAATAAATTATTAAAATGATGCGGCGTTGTAAACTCGTTGAGTTGCATTACGCATTTTAGGTGGATCAGCAAAGTGCATAATTATCAAAGTCAACGCATAAGATGATGCTACATTTGTTAGTTACCATTCAAACTACGTCGATTTAAAAAAATAATTTATTTTTATTTTTATAGAAAATGCTGAGTTAATCATTCACTATTCAGGTAGAAGCTGATTCTATTTTAGTTTAAACTTAGAAATTTTCTATTCTATTCTCTATTTCTACTGGTTTTGTTTTTTTAAGTAGATCGTTTGATTAACAAATCAACAAGTGGGCCATTGATACACCTAAAATAAATTGGCGAAAGTTACAGCAGGCAAAATTTAAATTTCATTGCTTGGTGTCCAAGGTGCATAACAGAGTAACACGTACTTTGAACTGCATTACACCTTATCAGAAAATTATCTTTTAATATGCGAGCTGTAAAATAGCAGCTTCAAACTAATACTATAAGAATATTACTGTATGATGTATGAATATTAACAAGGTTATCAACAAAATCGAAACAGCTATCTAGGAGCGCTTTATTCAAGATTCACACTGTATTGATGATCAAAAATAGTATGAATTTCAATTGAAACAGATGCCCAACTGACAATTAGTTAATAAAATCTTTATTAAAAAAATGATAATTGCTCTTTATCCAGAACCCGTTGATCTTATAGACAAGGGGCGTGACTTTAAATGAATTTTCGAGTTTTGTTTGCGGATAAAAAGAAATATATTTGTTATTCTCACAGAAATCTCATTTCGTGTTCTTTATATCAACCCAATAATCCAGTATTGCATGTCCATTGTTGCAGCATTTCCAATAATGAACGTGGCAGACAGTGAAATTGATTTATTCTTACTAGATTAACTGTAAACCTTAACCGTCGTCCTTTCTACAATATTCACACAAGGTAAGCAATTACAAATACAGTAGAAACATTTTTAGAAGAATGTAGCACAGAACATCGTATATTCTCACAGTCAAATTCGTTCAATGGCACATTCAAGCTCTCATGGCTACCACTTATCAGTTGATTATTTAGAAAATAAAATTATTTTTACTGATAGGATTCAAGAATTAAAAATTACCTTTGTTGTATTACACATAAAGTAGACATCCATTCATTTTTAACTTTGACAAAGTCTAAACAATCTACAAGGAAGTGACTCGCCGAAGA
The DNA here is from genome assembly GCA_011009095.1 of Ignelater luminosus. Lineage (NCBI taxonomy): Eukaryota > Metazoa > Arthropoda > Insecta > Coleoptera > Elateridae > Ignelater > Ignelater luminosus. The sequence goes on along the minus strand of VTPC01089827.1, from coordinate 6,558 downwards.
AAATTTACTTAAAAAGAGTGAAGAAATTTTTTTCTTGCATATCTCTGAAGGTTTTCTGTAGTTCCCATTTGATACAAATTCTCTCCAGTATGCACTGTAAAACCTAGAAGAAGGAGTATTACTACGTAATACTAGAAGTGATGTAGGAAGATGCGGAAAATTCTCAGTCGATTAGACTGATCGAAAAGTTTTTCCAAAAACCAAATTGCGTAGAAAATTATAATATTATTTCAAACTTTATGACGGCAATGTATTTTAAAAGACGCCAAAGCTATTGTCAAATTTTGCCATGCATATATTCTTAACTATCGCGCAAGATGGCTAACTGAAATCACTAAACCACTAAGATAGACTGGATGTCTTAATTGATTTCTAAATAATAATGTTAACAAGTCCATGATAAGAATTTAATTTTTTATTTCTGTACTAGATCTGTAAATGGGCAATTTTAATATTTTTATACATATTTGAGGCATTTTTGGAAATATATTTTCTTTACTGCCATAGGCGAGGAAACTAAAAAGGTATAGTTCAGTTTATCCATTAATTATTTTTAAAAACTAAAATATTTCATTTTTCTACGTTGCAAAGAAGAAATTAGCATCATGTCCGTATTCAGTTTTAATGGTCCACCCCTGCCCTAGATATTTGATAGCTTTATAGAAAAATATTATTATGTACAGAAAAGAAACCAAAAACAAAATAAAAGTTATAATTCTAGTTCCTCCAGAACTAATCAATAATTTACATCAAGAAATACTAACTGAAATGACGTTTAATACACAGATATTATAAATGATAGAATATTCAAAACATTAACCATGAGAAAGAACTTGCTGCAAAGGTCACTTAAAAATATATTTCTAGTAAACTTGTTTATGTACGTCTTATTATAAGATTTTCTTTTGTCCCAGTCGGAAACTAACAAAAAATGTTTTTGAGAGATTATGCAGGTTTATATGTTCAAACTTGTCAACACCCACGAATCGGCTTTCAGAAAAATTCATACCTTATATTTTATTTGCTTTCATAGAACTTGGAAGCCTTAAGCTCGCTAAAAGGAACGTTGAAAGTGAAAATCTAAAATTTCATATGGCAGCTTTTCAAGTGGAATTGTCGTAAAATTTTTATAAGATTATATTTTTCCCAACAAACGCAAACGTAGTATATCAATACTTATTGTTAGTTAACAAATACATTTCTTGTTATTTATTTAGATTTTTTCTAATGTAAAAATACAAATTATACAGTAAAGACCAGTCACGACTTTTCATTTATAAGAAGAGAAACAAATAAAACACCAGGGAGACAATAAATGTTTTCTAGAGAAAAAGGAAACTAAACAAGGTAGGGGATTCCTTTCTATAGCGGTTTAAAAATAATGGTGTAGGAGGTAATCTAATATATCTTAAATAATGGACACTGACAATGTAACTAAAGGGCCCGTAGGTGTTAGTGTAAATAACTCTGTAAAGCCCTTGGCCTGCCTGCATTGCAAGGCAAGCATTTACTTTTATGAATGAAGTTGTTTACAGGAGCACATAAAAGAAAGAGATGCAATTAGTAGCGTGTGAGCGGTCGGGAAAAGATATACGACGGCCACCCTTCAGGCCTGAAAGTAGACTTCCAGTAATTAGTTTGCTTACAGAGATGTATATGCTTAGTTTAATGGAAAAGTGTTTTATTTATAGATGGATCTTTCGAGTTTTATCTTTGTTTACACTTTATTTTAATTAAAGTCTTCTTTCGAGTTTTTTTTAAATATTAAATTGGTAGTTTTAGTACTGTCCTTCATAAAATTCAAATGAAATTTTAAAAAGCGTATTGATTAAACAATTTTAAAAGTAAATAAGTTCAAGGTTTACCGATTGCCTGCTTTTATTTAATGGAAGAACGAACTACCTCCAATAATAAATTAAATAATAATCTTTATTGACGGTGATCCCATTAATTAAGCTTTACGGGATAGAGACAAAAATAATCTTCTCAACAACGAAGTATTTAACAGTAAAAATCTGTAATCGGAATGTTTTTTATGATAACAACAGTAGGAAGCCTGAAATCTCAAAAAATAAATTTTATTTGGATCAGGTTCATTACCTAAGAAAAATTTTATGAAGTGTGGTTAGGTTCGGATTAGATACAACAGTTTTTATTAGCTGACTTTGAGCTTCAAAGGATAAAGCAAACGGGAATATTTAGTTGAAAACTAGAGGATGTAAGTTGACACGGTTCTGAAAATCAGCCTTACATTACTGAGTAAAAATCAATGAATGTGTGAACCAAGTTGGAAAATATTGCGTATGTAGATGTCTTTCTAAAAAGAATTTAAAATTTCAATATAGCTCACACTCAGTTCGCGAACAAGTTTATAGAAAAGCTATGTACAGTTGTAAAGAATGTCTGAGACTTGTAGGTGGTAGCAGCAACAAATATCTGAATTCATCAAAAGTGTAATATCTCCCAATAATGAAAATTTCTCAAAGTTGAACTCACTGCTAGTTATAAAAATTTTGTATACCAATCAGGTTTTGTTACATCAATTGTAATTATATTTATGCTTTTGCTAATCCAGAAAATATAGTTATAAAATCAATATGAAAATGTATAATAAATAATAAATGCTGAAATCTTACAAGATTTGTAATTTATTCAATTTGACGATCAGACAATGCAAGAAGATGTTATGTTTGTTTCTTCCAAATTTCATAATTGGCCTTCTTTGCTTAGATTCTTTGTGATTTTCTAATTTTCTTCAGAACACATCCGACGCTTGCTGCTTAGAATTTTGGATAACAGATTAGAAACCAAAAAGCTGACAACGTTTAAAATCAACTTAGACATCTTTGAAGAGATTGACGTCCTGACAGTAGAATTGTCGTTTAATACTTGGCAGCCTCCAATTAATTCTATACAACTAAGGAAACATATAGCCTATTAGAAAAACAAAGGGTTTACATAAAAGTTTAATCTCAGCATGTCCAAAACGAAGAGTTTTGTCATGGTTCGTTCTCAATTATCATTTTTCAAAGCTATTACAAATCAAAAACAAAAACGGCAGAATATCTAAAATGTAATAAAGCAAATCGAAATTCAAATTCTTGCTTATCCTTTAGTGCTCTTTTCAGCAGTATTATGTATGTTCATGACTTTCTGATACATATTTTCTATATTCTGTACAAGATTAAACAATCTGGACTAGAGATCAAATTTTGGCATCTTCTGTATATCGAAGGGCTGTAAGGTGTCGTATCAAAAAGTAAGAGTAAACAGCTCTGCCTAAAATCTTGATAACAGTTGTAACATAAGGTTCTATTGTTTCTTCAAATTGAATTGCTAGAATCAATTAACCTCAATAGGCATACACGGAAATATATCATGTCACATCTTTTCGATTGATGCTTGTAAGAGCCTATTTGTTAGAGTATACAAGTATTTATCAGAGATATAGTCATGAGTCTCAAGAAGGAAGTGCAAGGAGAGGCATTTGCACCACACTGGGTAGAAAATTTTTCCAAAGAGCTAACAGTAGAATTAATTTGCAAAAGAGATAAAGCATGTTTCCCACTATAGCTTGATAACAACCTAAGATTTAAAACAAGTGTAAGAGAATGAGAAACAAAGACTGAGAGTGAAAGACAAAACGCCTTTTCCATTCTTTGTTCTTTTATCTTTTGCATTATCAGCCATGTCAAGTGTTGCCTTCTTATTTTCTTTACCGCATGCTCAAGACCTCAATATTCTAGAATTTATCAGCCTAAATCTTGGTAACATGAAATTGAGTATTCTACATGTTGTTCTTTTCACAATATTGCTTAAATTAGCTTTCATATCATGTTTGACTCTCTCTTTACAAGATATCGAAATTGGAACACAAGATGTCAATTAAGATCGGTATTACTGAATATTAGACGTAATAAAGATTACTGGGCTATTGAGATAATTTAAATCTCTTGATGACCAAGTTCATACTTGTGTAGGTCCTCAACATCTTTGTCAGTCTTAGAGTGATTTACGTTTGTTCAAACATTTGCTATAAACTCTCAATATGTAAAATATATTAAAGGGACCAATATGAGTCACGTAACCCTTGATACCTCCCGTTGTCTGATTATCATACAAGTTGCTTGCAGAATTTCCTGTTTTGCTTTGAAAATGCTTTCTTGATAGCCTGATCTCCAGTTCTAGTTAAATATTTTGAATTTTCACTTTAGTAGGTACAATATTTTGCATCTTCCTAAAGATAATCATGCCGGCGTCAATAGACAGAATTCTTTGCGATTAATAGGAATATCAACTACAATTTTATAAATAAAACCATTAGAATTTGTGGTCAGTATCGATTTTTACTTTACGGCCATTGGAAGATTCTTGTACATCTAAAATGAATAGAAAATTATTTCTTTTCGACTTGAATCAATTTTCTCTAACTTTCAGTAAATGACTTTTTTGGAGTAATACTGCGCCTACTGCAAATCTAGAAACGTCTACGGACACGCGTATAGACTTTCTTTTAACCATTTTGTCGTCATTAATATCCATAAATGTGTATATGTGTTAAATGTGATCCACATCAATAGATAGTAACACATCTTGAAGACATTTTGTAGTAGGTAATAATTATGATAATAATTATCTCATTTTAAACAGATATTTTCTCCATATTAAAGTTTAGGTTGATAGTTTTGGTTAACTTTCTAAAGCACTAACTAAACGACTATTGTAGTCACAATATCGTTGTCGTGGACTATTATACCTGACAAATTTTGAAAACCTTCTTAAGCTACACCGGAAAAGTCTTCAGAAAATTTATATCTGCAGTGGATCAATAGAGAGCATTTCGAATCCCGAAGATACAGCTAAATGTAAAGAACAAGTAGCACAATTTTAACTCAATTCGCAATTTTAAACAAAGGACGAGGACGTTTAATGAAGAAATTTCCAGTCTGGGCATCCGAGCATCTACAATAATCATATTAAGCATTGCAAATAATCTCCGAGTATAGGTAGGTTCTTCAAATGTATTTAGCCAAACGGATAAACAAGATTATCCAACGTGTTTCATTTTTTCATATGAAATTTATCTGTTTCAGAGTTTGAAAGCTCTTCTTTGGTCAAGAACGGGAATTTTTAGAAATGGTGGGGGGTAAATACAGTATAAGATATTAATAGAATCTGTAAAAATTACCGGGCCGGTATTCACTTACACCATTAAGGAAAACCATACGAAAAGCCTTTCAGAATGATGGCAGATCTGTAAAATGCTGTATGGAGATTTTAAATATTTAGCCTTAAGTGCAATATGAAAAGCTCTGCTGTTGCCAAGATACTTGGTGTTGATTTTGTTGCAACCATGATGGTATTTCCCAAAATTTGTGAAGCAACAGAGAGATGGTAGTAAGCTTCATATGTAAAGAGAGAAGTAGTGGGAAAATGGCGGCCAATCCCCAGTTCGCAGTGATGTTAAGTATCTAAGAACTATCTTTATGTAATTATGAGGTGTTGATATCGGATAACTGTATGTGTATTAGGATGCTTCTGTATTTATGACTTGAATAGCATATCTCAACGTAAAGAGTGCTTTGTGACCGTTTAGGGATTAACCTTGATTGTAGAGTCGCACAGTTCTTTTATCAGCATTGTCCTTTGAATATCATCCAGAGGAATTCTTTTGAAACAAGATAAGACACCAAATATATGTTAGTAAAAAAGCCTTTCTTGTTACTTTAGTGAGGTAGCAGGCGCGAATGTCAGTATTTAAATATAAAATTAAATTTATTTGTTTGGAGCGCTTATAGAAATTTCACAATTACAAAACAAGAATTTCTAGGAAATTACTTTATTTGAATTTCCAATTTAGTTACGAATTACGGTAGATATTCTCGGTTTTCAGACCAGAACAACCGCAGTGACATGAAGAGTGTCCATAGCAACACCGACCTCTCTCCTCTGGAAAACGAATAAAACTAAATTATAATTAATTACGCAAGTCACCGATATCAAAATGAAATGGAAAAAACCAAAAAGGTGGGCTGTGAAGGTCGCAAGGAAAAATACAAAACATGTCTAAGAAGTAAGGAATGTTATTGATAGAGAACGAGAGGGAACAGAAATGAATTGGAAATCTGATACCCTTGAGAAATAAAACGGGTTAGTCAAAACAGGAAAACAAGTGACCTTTCTACCCTTGATGCTCAACTTCCTTTCAGAGACTTTTTATTTTCTTAATTCAAGTTAAATTTAAAGATGAATTGTGTTACAACCTCAGCTACTTTCAAACTCTTGCAATTATATTACTCTTGATAATAAAGTGGAAGTGCTGGACTCACAATTAATAAAATGGAGTTATTCTGATAATATTACTGCCTTATTCCTACGTAAGTAATTTATGTAAGGTTAACAAAATTTTACTATTTTCAGAATGACTTTTCACCAAATAATAAATAACTGTAAATAAACAGGAAGGTAATAAAAATAACATAAAAAAATATACGACCTAGCGTTGTACGAGAAAAATGACTTCACAAAACCCACAATCGACTTCGACTGAACGTTCTT
>VTPC01089826.1:89326-109592 GCA_011009095.1 Ignelater luminosus | reverse complement strand
TTTTTTGCATAATATTGAAGATGCAGGAAGTTTCAATATTGAATAGTAGTTTACTCAGCAGATGCAATTTTGATCTATTTAATGCCATATTCCTTCATGTACCATACAGTCAAATATTGAAAGAATCAATACAGACAGATAAAGGAAATGAAAGCACCAAACAAACTACAGACATCGAACAAAACTTGCAGTTAATTCTAAGCAAATTAAATGAACAAGCAAGTTTAATGAAAAGCTTTGACGAAAGATTAATTAAGCTTGAATATGGCAGACAAGGAGCCATCCCTAAAAATAAAAATGGCTAATGATCTTCGAATTATGGCCTGGAATGCTAACGGACTGCTACAACATCAGCAAGAATTACAAGCAGTCCTCGACATAGAAAAAATTGACATCTGTCTCAAAAGTGAAACACATTTCACAAAACAAACACATATCAAATTTAAAGGTTATAAGGTCTACAACACCATACATCCAGAAAACACTGCTAAAGGGGGTAGTGCAATAATAATCAAAGAAAACATCCTACATTATGAAGAAATTGGAAACGAAACAAAAGAAATACAAGCTACTGCAGTCAATGTAAGAACGAAAAACTATCAAATAACAGTAGTGGCAGTTTACTGTCCACCAAAACATGCACTAAAACGAAACCAATATTTTGATTTTCTAAACAGACAAGGTAATAGATTTATTATTGGAGGGGATTTCAATGCTGAACATATATCTTAGGGATCAAGATTGACTAGAACCAAAGGCAAAGAACTTTATGAAGCTATAAAAGAGTATAAATGCGAAGTGATGTCTACTGGAAAGCCAACATACTGGCCGACGGACTACAATAAAATACCAGATTTGATAGATTTCTATATTGTAAAGAACATTCCTGCAAATTACATACAAATAAAAGAAGATTGGGATATGAATTCAGACCATTCACCAATTATCTTAACATTAAGTCAAACTGTAATAGAGAAAGAAGCTTGCCCGATGTTAGTAAACAAGCACACTGACTGGAAAAGCTTTAAGATGAGTCTTGAAGAAAATATCAATCTTTCTGTACCATTAAAAAATGAGCAACAACTTGATGAAGACGTGGAGTTGTTTGTAAGAAATATACAGCAGGCAGCTTGGGAAAATACTCCTACACTTAGAAAAAGAACTGCAAGAAATAACTACCCAAAAGAAATTAGTCAAATAATAACAAAAAAAAAACAAAGACGAAGGTGGCAACAAACAAGATCACCCCAAGATAAAACAAAGTTAAATAATCTTAGTCAACAATTGAAAAGAGAAATGAAACTGCTAAAAATGACACTATTAACACATATCTGGAAGAACTTACCAACGATAGTTGTACAGACTATTCTCTTTGGAAAGCAACAAAGAGATTAAAAAGACCGATCCTGAAAATCCCGCCACTAAGAATGGGAAATGGAAAGTGGGCACGGAGTAATCAACAAAAAGCAGAATTGTTTGGAAATCATCTAGAAAAAATCTTTTGAAGACAGCGAAGAATTAGCAGAAGAATTAACAACAGAAAATTCAATACAAGAGAAAGAAAGTATACGACTCGCCTCTCCAAAAGAAATAATCAATGAAATTAAAAATAATATCAATCCAAAAAAATCTCCATGGTTCGATTTAATAACTGGGGAAATACTCAGAAATCTGCCTAAGAAAGCCTTAGTAAAATTAACAAACTTAATAAATGCATCCTTCAGACTGCGATATGTGCCAAGTTTGTGGAAAATCGCGTAAATGATTATGATACCAAAACCTGGCAAGCAACCACACGAAGTGACATCATACAGGCCTATTTCCTTATTACCAGTAATTTCAAAATTATTTGAAAAATTACTACTCAAAAGGTTGAAATCCACATAATAACAAGTATTATTGAAAAGAGCCTCGAAGAAAAAAAAGTTTGTTCTACAGTCTTTTTGGATGTGGCCCAGGCATTTGACAAAGTTTGGCACAAAGGGCTAATACACAAGTTAAACTCATATTTCCCAGAACAGTACGTAGAAATATTACATTCATATATATCCGATAGATTCTTCAGAATAAAGCAGGAAGATGCCTATTCTGAACTGAAAGAAATTCAAGCGGAAGTGCCACAAGGAAGTGTCCTAGGTCCGGTTCTATACCTGCTATATACTTGTGACATTCCACAACCAGAAAATAACACAATAGCCACATTTGCGGATGACACTGCTATAATGGCAATTGGAAATAATAATGAAGAATCAACTGAAAAACTACAAACCGCTATTCAAGAAATACAGAAATGGACAAAAACATGGAAAATCAAGCTGAATGAAAGTAAGTCAGTACATGTAGATTTTACAAACAAAAAAATAGAACCAATACCAGTAAACATTAATGGTCAACAAATACCCTACTCAAACCAAGCTAAGTATCTGGGCATGACTCTAGACGCAAAACTGCGATGGAAGCCTCATGTCAAAAAGAAAAAAGAAGAGCTAAACCTAAAATACAGAAAAATGTACTGGCTGATTGGTAGGAATTCCACTCTGTCTCTGCATAATAAAATTTTGTTATACAAACAAATACTTAGACCAGTTTGGACTTACGGAATTCAGCTCTGGGGCTGTACCAAACAAAGTAATAAAACAATTATACAACGAGTCCAAAATAAAGTATTGAGAAGTATGGTAAATGCACCTTGGTACTCTAGAAACAGCGACCTCCATCGAGACCTGGAAATGGAGACTGTGGATGAAATTATCACAAGATTTGCCAGACAACATGAAGAAAGACTTCATCAGCACGTGAATGTTGTAGCCATCCAGCTCCTTGACAACACGCAACTAGTGAGAAGGCTCAAAAGACTTAAACCTTTTGAGCTAATTTGAATTAGTGTTAGAGTCAGTGAAAAGCAGAGAATGGTGCGGTAGTGTACACGTCAGGTGTAGTGTACTTAGTTAAAAGACAGCTGAACATTAAGGACACTGATGAGTATACCTTAATTTAAGTTTTTTCAAATAGTAAGCTAGGTTAGAATAAAATTGCTCATTGGTCATAATTGACCAGATTGTAATACTAAGACAATAAAAAAAAAATATTTTTTTGTAAATATTCAGCTTTATTTAAGCCTCATAGAGGCTATATTTATAGAAAGGAAAGTTCCAATAGTAGCTTTAAATAGTTAAAAGTTTAAAATTTCTTCTCGAGAAAATACCAATAATATCAAATTCAAACCCTCTTGTGTTTGAAAGATTTAACTAACAAAAAAACTTATTGAGTTTTGATTCCTCCAAATTAGAAAAAGGAAAGTCAGTCTTGAATAAAACAAATACAATCAGAAACAAGAATACACTGCAATAATTTCTGTAGTAAAAGCTGTAGTTCTACATTTCAGTTTCCTTCAGCGCTAATGTCAACATTTTATGTAAACAAGGAGACCATACTAGAACACCTTATAGCGGTTACACAAACGGTTTGCACCATCAAAGATACAGACAAGCACCTGTGGGTGTTGATTCTTGAATCTCATATCCTTGCATTTTATACCTGCTTTTTTGCATTTACAACACCCTCGTGGTGTGAACTTATATTCAAATACGTTTTTTTACTAACTTCAAAATTCCTAGAAATTACAGGAGTGTTGAATTTTATTTTTTGTTTTTACTTGTTTGAAATAGGAGATAAAAAATGGAATGGTTAAAATATGCATGGCTTAATGAGAATGTGATTTGCATTTCAAATATTAAATTGTACTTACAAATAGTACCCGATTTTCAGTTTAAATAACATCAAATTTACATTCAAATTAAATTAAAACTAAAGCAACGTACAAAGTGTTTTCATTTTAATTGGTAATTACAGTAAACGTCGGGCTTCTTACATTATTAAAATAAAATCCTCTTCAAAATTAAAATAGCGACTGCAGCTGGATAAATAACTTGAGAGATATTAATTTTTCATTTTGTATAAAATGAAGCAAAACAAAACCAATGAAAACTATTACGTAGCGTGTAGGTAGTTTCAACTTTTATTATAAATTTATGATAGACCAAAATGATTTGATTGATTTGTAGCTAGCAATAGTTAGTTCGTAGTCAAAATATTCTTTGTACATACTAAAACTAATAATGGTTTGAAGGTTGATAACTTTTGTTTTGCTATTTCCAGAAATTTCCGGTCTAATCGAGAGAGTGAGTTGTATCTAGTTTTTTGTTTTGAATTTCGTAAATTGTCTGATGCAAACAGTTTCACAACTTACTTTAATTATAAATATTAATACAAAAAAATCTATTAATATGACAATAATATTTAGTTTAGCGTTTAAAGAATGAAAACCAAGCACTATTGCTATTGAACATCAAAATAGTGTACATTTATAAGAAGTCTCTTAAATTACGAATAGCCATTGCAACCACAATAACTCATTACTTATTATCCTGATTTCTTAATTTAATATTGCTGTAAACGTTTGTAAGCCAAACTGGAAATACTACAGCTTTGAGCCTTTTTAATCACGTTCTGTATACGCATTGTTGCCAAACAGTCTAAAAATGCTTTAAGTTAAACGTTTCAAAATCTGTTTACTAATAATGCATAGTTTTTGCACACTAGCGTTACCATGTTGAATTTTTTAATGGCAACAAAGCTTTTGGCACACATCTTTGGAAACACAAAATTCAAGAATGGAAACCGTGAGAAAAAAAGAAATTTTTGCTTGGACCTCAATATTACTTTTTGAGTAAACTCAATGGTAATCTTTTATTGGAGGTTCTTACCTAATTATTTCCAGACTATAGTTATCTGATCGCATCTTCAGTGACAAACCAGGTTTTTCATTTGCAATGCTATAGATCCTAGTTTTTAATGATTGCTGATCAGTAGGTAACCAAAGTTATAATCATGAGATTCTTCTTCTTTACTAACGAAAAACTTATAAAATGGAAATGTCCAACTCTGTAGAAAGACAAAATGAAATTTGGCTGTGTAAATTTCGGACATAAACGACAATGGACGATTTTCATTAATTTCATTTTAGTCTTGGTTTAAAATCCTTTTATTTCGAGGTGTCATAGTGAACTTAGGAGCAGATGGAATTCTTAATTCTTTCTTTTGTTTTGTAAAACTCAATGGGAGACAATGTATTTTAATTGTTCAAAACTAAATATTATGTACGAACACTAAAGTATATTTAGACTTGTTTACTTTAGTCTCCTTGGCTAATATTTCTCTAACTATTTTGTGTATTTTCCAACTGCTGTTTAATGTTGCATAAGATAAGTAAGTAAACAGCGACAACTAAATGGTTTTTCTGTTCTTATGTCTCTATGCTTATCTTGTACTGCTACTAGAAGCCCCACACCATGCAAAAAAAATCAATAAAATTAATTATTGGACTAGAATGCTAGACTCAAGCTGCAGATCAATTTTAGACTTTTGCTCTTCATTTTGATTGGTACACATTGACTTAACAGTTTTTTTTTAGAACAAACGTTTTTTGTTACAAAACTGATTTATACGCTCAGTCCCTTTGCTGATGTACTTTGAGTTTCTTCAAACATCTTCATTGGCCCAATCTGGACATCTATAGAATAATTCCAGATACATAGTTCACTTTACTATTTATGATTTTAAATATCATATCATTTGTTTTGTTTCTTGCAACTTTTTAAAAAATTAAATTAACTAACATATTGCTCAGATTTTCTAAATTAGCTTGTCATAAAATTGGTACCATCTCCATCCTGAACTATGATTACATGTGAACAATAGAAATTAACTCGTTAAGCTTGATAACTATCTTCAGCTGATATACTGCAAGCAGAACCCAAAATCATTTGCAGACTTTCTCTAACAGTACCTAAGAAATATTCATAACAAATAAGTCGATCATAGTAGAACTCATAATGATGTTCATGAGCAGGCTCTATTGCTAATTGATTCTTTGGGCCAGAAAACCCGTTTTTACCTATTGTTGATAATAATCAAGATAGCCCACAATTTCATTGAATTTGTACGTGGACTTCTGCTATTTAAACTTTTAGTTTCTCTAATTCACTGTGAGACAAATAAAACGCTTCTTTAATCTAGCAAATAGCGCCAAATAATAGGTAGGAAGTTCAAAGCAAAATTGCACACTTCAATTATTTCCGTTGATTCTATTATACGAGTGTTAACCCATTAACAACTACTAAAACAGCCATTGAATCGTGCGTGTGCCTTCCAACCACTTACGTAATAATTACTACCTAATGTCAATCAAAGACGAAGTATCAAGGAAGTATAATTATCGAATTTGAGGGAAGCCGGTGTGTTACGAATGACCGTGACCTACATAGCCGATACATTTCATGTTCTTGTTTTACGACTTTATCGATGCTTTGACCTTTTGATCTGCACCAAATTAACCTTGCTGCATTTCTCCATAGATTTTATACTAAATCAATGTCGGCTACTAACTGACACTTCCTTACAAATCATCAATCTCTTTTAATATTTCGTTAAGGAAAGGAACAATAGTGATCATTAATAAATTTTTGTTCTACACCGAAATTAATTTTGTTTGCCATTATTTTAAATTAATGAAATGGGGGCTTTCAAAGAAATTTGATTTCAGAAACCATACTTGTGACCTTATAAAATTTATTTAATTAAACACACTGGCGTTTCACAAATGCTCATGTAATTTAAACTTCACAAAATATCCGAGTTTTTGAAAAAGAGTGGAATAATTGTGTAAAATATTGGCTTTTTAAAATTATTAGTATCAAAGTACGTCAGCAACAGAGTAATCTTAATTTAAAAAACAGGAAGCTAACAGTAGTTAGGTTGTTTATTACATTTCTACACCTATTGTTGAAATTGCCGAAGTATGAAATCATAATCAAGTATTGTTTATCATTTTTACAGTGTTAATTAAAACAGTTTCCAACATATGCATTCCTCGTTTTACAAGCACTCGAGAGATGGAGTTTCACAATTTCAAAACAACCTACGATCAATATCATCAGCTTTCAACGAGCTTTTACTGTTTTACTCATAGAGAGCGTATTGTTACAGTATTCTTACAAAACTCAAACCACAAAATTGTCATTAGACTATTTAATTATTTAATTTTTGTAGATTGTACTTTTGATTCCGTGCTTTATGTGTACAATAAAAATCTAAATGAACAAAGCTACTGAACAAAAATGATAAAATTAAAAACGCATAAATGAATTTTTTATATAAAAATACCAAATCGATACATTTCTGACATTTTCTCCATTAGGTGGATTAAATTTTTTTTTCTATGTTTTATTTCTGATGATAAAAGCACGGACCGTTAAATATAGACCACTATAAATCAATAAAACGCACCTAGATTTTGTAGAAATAAAATAAGATATAAATATAGACTACATTGAATTTGATTTGGTTTCGTAGTAGGAATAGATAATACAATAAATTGAGTAATGATAGTTTATAATTTTAAATAAACAGTCATTATTTAGTATGATTTATTGAATTTATAGTTGGCTGCTGTTAGTCTGAATAGCATATTTACGAATAGTATCAATACCGAGCTTGTGTTTCTTGACTGATCTTTTCTTCTTTCTTTCCTTTAGGGCAGAATTTTTTCTGAGATTCTGATATTGCGTCTATATTACCCTGTTTAGGTTATTTGGTCATTTATTGTTATTTGTTGTATAAAGTTATTGATCATGTACTGTTCAAATGCCGTTTCATTTCTTGGGAGCGTCCAAATTTTTGATGTTCCTTTCCTCAACATTCTGCACTTTTTTTTCCTTCCTCCACTGTAGCTCTAATCGTTCGGTGATCACTTGCTGTTCCAAATTTATTCAGTATGGTAACGTCCTTGATTAGGTGTTTTTTGTCAGTGATTATAAAATCAATTTCGTTTTTAGTTTTCCGCCGGGACTTCTTCATGTCCATATACAAGTTAAACTAAAGATAGTAGACTACTCAATTCACTAAGTAAAGACACCTCGAAATCTATTAGAAAAGATTTAAGAAACTATAAAGAAGACAGAATTATGAAAACCATAGAAGAGAACAAGAGTATGAAAGTTATGAAAAGACTTCACCTCGGATATAGAAGGTCTAATACATACAGTAGAAGAGTTCTACAAAATATATATTAGAGCCAAATTATTCAAATTCAGACTGAACAGTTTCTGACGAGACCTGGGCTCCGAGGAAATTTCGGACATTTCAGAAGATGAAATTCACTGTGCCCTAAAAAGCATGAAAAATAATAAAGCCCTTGAGGACAGATCGTTATAGAAATTATGAAACTAAAAAGGCAAATTTTAATTTAAAAAATCCAAATTCTGTTGAACCTATGTCTATACAGCGCAGCAGAGATATTCCCATCAAATGGAGGAACTCCATAACGGTCCTTCTCTACAAAAAAAGGGGATGCTACAAATCTAGATAATTACAGACTAATTAGCTTGCTACATTATCTATACAAATTCTACATCCACATATTGACAAACAGGTTAGAAACAATACTCAATCAGTCAAAAGAGCAGGCACGGTTTCACACTGGTTACGGAACCAACGACCATCTACAGTGCCGTGAAACCTTAATCGAGAAAACAATCAAAAATAATAGGTCAACTATAAAGCTTCATGCTGACACCAATAAGATAAAGATTAATCGTGGAACCAGACAAGGAGATACGATGTTACCGAAGTTGAGAGAAAAACTCAGCCACATATGATTTGCTCAAGACATTGTTCTTATATCGAACAACTTGATGGACACCAGAAAAATTCTACAATAACTGCATCAGATAGCAGGAACAGTAGGATTGAAAATTAATTTCTCGAAAACCAAACTGATGACCAATCTTGTCCCCAGCTAACTAATGCAAGTTGATAACATGCCTATTGAAATAGTTGAAAGATACATATATTTGGGACATGAAGTTAGATTAACCAGGGACAACCAAACAGCCGAACTGCTTAGGGCTGGGCAGCATTTGGCAAGCTACGCGACATATTTAAAGAGAGCGTCCCAATCCACTTAAAAAGAAAGTCTTTCAATCAGTGCGTCTTGCCAGTACCCACGTGTGGAGCAGAAACTTTAACACTGACTAAAACATTTATAGAAAAACTGAGACGAACCCAACGAAAAACAGAAACGGATAGGGATAGGGTTAGAAACGAGGAAATTTGTAGGAGAACTGGCGTGGATGATGTTGTAGATCACATTACAAACTTCAAATGGAGATGGACAGGTCATGTCGCAAGATTCAACGATAACAGGTAAACCAAGGGAATACTTGAATGGAGACCGAGGGCAAACAAGCATAACAGAGGAGTCACACGATAAACCGATGATATAAAAAATATATCTGGATGGCAACTGCACAAGAAGGCAAAAGTGGAAACATCTGAAAGAGGCCTATGTTCAACAGTCAACGAAAACAGTCGATAATGATGATGACCATTACCAAAATTTGCAATCTTATAGATCTATCTACACTTGTTTCGTTTGTAAACTAATAAGAATCTTGTTTTAATCTAACACACTGTGTGGTTTTTGGATGATTAGCAAAATAAATATGAATTTGCAAAAATTAAAAAATTGCAGAAGATTTAATAAGAATGACAAATGTACATTAGTTTTTAGTATTTCTCTGTTTTTCAATTTTATTTTACGATCGGATTCGAAATTTTATTCTCATCACAGCAATCTTGAAATTGAAAAAAGATTCATAAATTGTCTAAATAATTTTCTTATTTTGTTGAGAAATTATCTGTAAACGTAATAATATGAGAAAGTATTATTTTAATTAACTTTAATTTAAAGATTGAGTTTAGTTTAATTTTTTTCACATTCAATTCGAGTAAGTGAACTTGCATGACAAATTCTTTATGTTGTACAACAGAAATAAAGAAAATACAATTAGAAATAACGTTTGAATTAAAGAAGATTGAAATAAGCATATTAGTAAAAGGAATTTATTTTACGAGCTTTTAAAATTATAAACGTCGTTGTGTCGTATTATCTTAAAGAGCATGCAGATAGGAAGAGTAGGAAGCGTGACTATAAGTTAAAGCTAAGAAGTAAAAGAATGTGAATGCAGCGTTTACAATATGTGCTAATTATTCTACGAAGAAGAATTTTAATAATGCATTTAACAGTTATTGTGGAATTGCAAAATTAGTACCTCATGTTAGATACTCTAAAATAACTAGCAGCCCGATTTCGATGGTTTCTGGACGCATGATATCCCTGGACCCAATGGAGATCATCTACTGTCACCCACCTCAATGGTAGAAAGGGAAAGTCACAAGCGGGAAAACCTGTCTGGATCTTTTAGTACCCAAAATTAAGGAGGAGAACTGCGTAAGAGTTGGTGAAGTGGGGAGTTTTGACAGACATTGGGATTTATTTAGAGTAGTCATTTTCATCGTAATTCTATGTACATAAAATCACCGTCAAGAGAAACTATGTTCATTTCCAGTAAAATTTCAATTCTGTACAAAAACAATTTATAGCAGGGGAACAAAAAAAGCTATCAGGAAATGTACTTAGGAGGTCGTGACTGTAAACTTTGTGCGTCAACTATTTTATTCTTACGAAATGTGGCACTTCCTGGCCCTTTACTTGGTGGAACTTTATACTTAAATGGGTTTTCTCAGCAGAATAGTTTTTCTCCATCTCAACTCTACTTACAAGCTGAACATTTTTGGAATCGTAAATATTTTTGTTACAATGTTTCTTTTGTTACTCTTTTCTTTTTCTTTACAACCCTCTAAAGGTTGTTCGTTTCTACTCGTTTCTATTTGTTCAATGACGCAAGTTCTACTAGTTTGTCTAAGGCCGTCATTAGATTCTCCGCACAAAGTCTCTCTAGAATAAGTCTTGGCTTCGTACCGACCACGAATGTGTCTTTGCCACGGCCGGTCAAGTCAGCATCAAACTTAATCACTGCGTCCTTAACTCCCCGATACTGTTCTCGCCAACATATTTTTGGCGGCCTAGTGCGTCGACGATAGGTTTTGGAAGCAAATGGCGAAAAAGAAGCAACAATAAGGAAGGTCTTTTGTTTGTAGAAATTGTCAGTAGAAAAATTGAATTTTGATGAGGAAAGGTCATTTTTGTTATTTAAATCTGTTTATAGACAAGGATGGATTACCACGAGTAGAAGAATCTTGTTTCTGTGTAGAGAAGTATTGACACTCCAACACGTTACTACACTGATTACACAGGCCTACAAAAAAATTGTTTTTGGTGCCTAAGATTTTAGAACTGCTTTTAGCTATATTTGGGTTGCTAAATCTAAATATGAAATCAGTTTTTCTCTATCTGCTCTACTTTTTTAGATAGATGTTTTTTTAACGTGCAGTTCTACACAAAATGTACAGTTCTAACTCCATCTTGTGCAGTTCGAATTCACATTATACCAGGATTGTTTCCTGTATATTTGCCCTATTGTCAGTCTGCCCTGCAGTTAGTTCTAGAAAAATCCACTAGATGGCATTGCCTGTTTGGTAACGTAACTGAAATGACCTTTAACGCTTGAACTAGAGTTGAGGTTAGTTTGTGAGTTCTCGCCGTGCAAGGCAGATCAAAGTTGGCCTCGCGTGATATTTGTGTTTCGGAAAGAGTTGTTATAAAGTTAACATAAAACGTACTATGTTGTAGATTGTTGTATTTGTGTTGTTGAATAGAAATAATATGAGTTCAGGTAGAAGAAGTTGTGTAAATCATCCTGATGTGTTTTGCTACATACCTTGAAAATTCACGTTAAAAGAAAACAGAAAAACTGTTAGTGACTTTGTAAAGATAGCTTATCTTGGATACTTCGGCGTTAGGCTCGGTAATCAGGATAAAACCTGGGCACCGCATCAGGCCTGTAAAACTTGTTCTGAACATTTATAACAGTGGACTACCGGGAAAACTCTGAAACTCGGCGTACCGATCTTTTGGGGAGAACCCAAAACCCACTTTGATGATTGTTATTTCTGCCTAGTAAATACAGCTGGAATCAATCGAAACAACCGTAGCAAGTGGACTTATCCTGATTTAGACTCTGCAAGACGCCCGGTCCCTCACGTAGAGGAAGTGCCGATACCAACATATCACCAGCTGCCAAAGCTCTGTGAGGACGAGTATTGTCCCTCTAATCAATCTTCTGATACTAATAAAGGTGACAGTGATTATGAGGGGATGTCATCAATTCCTTAACGTTTCAACCGGGATGACCTCACCAGAAAACTTGTCAAAAAAAGCTTTTGAATTACTGGCTTCCAGGTTGAACGACAAAAATTTACTGAAACAAGAAACCAAAATCACCTTTTACCATACAAGAGAAAAGGGTCTGCCACCTTTCTTCTCTCAAGAAGACAATCTTGTATTTTGTGAAGAAATTAGAGGACTCCTGGAAAAAATTGCTCTTTCTGAATATTTTCTAGATAATTGGCGCCTATTTATTGAGAGCTCAAAGCGAAGTTTAAAATGTGACTTTCTGCACAATGGGAACAAATATGGTTCAACATCAATTGCTATCTTAACAAAAATGAAAGAAGAATGTAACAACATAGCTTTGGTTTTGGAGAAGATAAAGTACCATAAACATCAATAGGTGATTTATGTGGACTTAAAAATGGTAAACTTTCTCCTTGGACAGCAAAGTGGCCACACCAAATATCCTTGCTTCTTGTGCCTCTGGGATAACAGAAACAAAACTTGGTTAGAAAAGAGTGGCCTAAGAGAGAAAACATGGACGTTGTGGAAAAGGATGTCATTAACGACCCTTTAGTTGGAAGAGAGAAAATCATCCTTCCTTCACTACATATCAAGCTGGGCCTTATGAAGCAGTTTGTAAAGGCTCTTGATAGGAACGGATCGTGCTTTGCATATATAGGGGAAAAAAGCCTTAGTTGAGTATGGGAAAAATTAAAGCAGGAATATTTGACGGCCCACAAATAAAACAACTCATTAAGGATCCTGCCTTTGTAAATTCGATGAATGAGGCTTAGCGAAAAGCCTGAACTTCATTTGTTGCAGTTGTCGTAAATTTTCTGGGCAAACGCAAAGCTGAAAACTATGTTGAACTGAGGGTGCACTATTTACACAGTCCCTTAGATCATTTTCATGACAATTTAGGAAACACCAGTAAGAAACAAGGTGAAAGATTTTACCAGGATATTAAAACTGTAGAGGACCGCTAGCAAGGAAGATGAGATTCGCACATGATGGCAGATTACTGCTGGAGTTTAAGAGGGACTATTCCAAAATACATTCAAGAATGTCACGAAAAAAAAACTTCCAATGTGTTCAGTGACTAGTTGGTTTCATCATGACTTTTTCCTCTTTTTGTATATAATTTGTGTAAATATATATAGTTGTATTCACTAAAATGTTATATTTCAAAAATTTAAGCTCCTAGGCAAAAACTAATGCAGTATTTGGCCTGTGTTATCCTTGCAGAACACATAGATTTGCTAAATTGAGACCTTGGCAACAGTAAAACTAAAATATGGGTAATTATCTGGTACGTAGATTAGTTATTAGAAAGTAATTCACAGTTGTTTTCAATGTTTCAGGGTTAATACTAAATCAGCTCAGCAGCTTTTGGGGAAATTGTTGAAATAGACAATTACTGCAACTAGTCATCCTTTAGATCATGCTGAACTTGTTCAGAAAAAAGAAAGCAGAAGGTAAGGACGAATTTACATTGGGTAGGCGTTTGTAGCTATCTTTGTATGTCTTACATAGAGAATTAGTTGTACACTCAGACAACGCAACGACTTTGTTGCTACCAGTCATCAACAGCAAAAATGCATGGCTTCTGACAAAAAGTCAAAATCACATTGCATCTGATGCAGTTACAGCAAGGACTAAAATGGCACTCTATTTCTTCTAAATAGTAATGGTAAATATCAATGAACACTCACTTTTATCGAGTTACGCAAGGTTTACTCTTTACATTTGTCTCGTGTAACACATTGATGATATTAAATATATTAGAAATTCTCTTACATCGCCTTTTCTTCAAATGCTAATGATTTATCTGTGTTAACTCTCTCTCTCATTTCTTAATTGGTAGAGAGCTGTTAGAATCTGCTAAAATCTATATATAAAACCCAAATCACTGCATGCAAGATGGTTCCACTGTAATTAGCGAGAATAGATTTTTGGCAAAAATAGCATACGAATTAAAGAAAGATAATTTAAAAATTGATGATTTAGTTCTAATCAATGAACCTAACCTATTACCTTTCAAATGGAAGACTGGCCGTAGTTCTGAAATCACGAGATTACGAGATCTCCAGCCAGTTTTGTACACTATCTTTCCAACGACCACAAAAAAGTCTCTGCGTTAACCTAAAATGTTCTGGAACATCTTTTTCAAAAAATTCAGTTTGATCGCCCTGACGGGCAAATAAAACAAAATTATGAATTTAAAGAGAATTTTTAAAAGTAAACCTAAACAATGTAACTAGGTCCTGTTTTTAGAGTAATTAATTACGTCCAGGCAATTAGCTGCGCGATTTTATGTAACAAAATATTTTATTGACGCCTATAATAAAATTAAAGGTATTCTTGTGAAGGTATAAATTAAGGTTATGGATACTTATAGCAATATCTAAAGTGCCAGTCCTAAAATTCTAAATTACCTTAGACACGTGCGAATTTTCATTCTTGATAATACTTCCATTTACAATTTCCTAAATGTATTAGGAATAAAATTAGAAAATAACTCATTTGACGTCCATTATAGAAATGGTTTTAACTGTTACACGTAACAGCTTGAAAATTCAGCTATCAAATATAATAGTACCTACACCAATTTCGAATTTCTCTGGGTTAAATTACAGAAATTTGTAACAACATTATTAATGGAATAATCTTTGCCGGCGTTTTATTGACGGGTCCTATTTTTACCAGCGACGTTATTTATATGAGCAATTTTTTATAGCGACATTATTACTTGATAAAATTTCTGGTGAAAATATTTTTACCGGTGTTATATTGCTGATGGTTATATATTTCAGTAAATGACGTGCTTAAAAACAAACACAATTTCAACAATAACCCAATTATCAGTTGAAGATATTTATGGAAGCTTTAGTGAAAGTATTTTTCCATGTAAATGTCTGCATCATTCAGAAATAATGATAATAGAAATTCAATTGCTATTTATTTCAGTTTTTCTATTATCATATAATTTATCGGCAATAACAGCGATCTATCATAAACATTCATTATTCTTCCATCGAATGCCATTGATAAAGTTTATTTTCTATTTTAGAAAGTTTCAACAACATAAATGTACGGAACCCGAAAACATCAATTTTTATAGAAATTTCCTAAATGCTAAATTTAACAACCTTAACATCTTATCCTCGGGTATTTGGTTTTCAAATGTTCCTTGCCTGAATATTTCGTTTCTGTGAATGTTTTATTCCCATATGTTCGGTTTCCAGGTATTTGGTCCCGGCCATCATTCCATTCACAAATTGGTTTGCGTCGATGTTATCATTGTTTCAAAATATAAATTTCAAATGACTGATTTTAAATTATCTCTTTTTAGCTGAAGAATGGTAATGCGATGGTAATAGGATAATAGTTCTTCTTTTTTATTCAATGGATTTAAATTTAAATGAAACAGACCGTACATCTACACGTAAAATACTGAATTAAAGGTGTACTTGAAAATAGATTCAACGGCGACTCATTTTTTAGGAATGAAAATTTTATAAACAGAGCCTTAAAGCTTCATTAAAAACACTCACGTGCTAGCTGGTTGCTTAAAAGTTATTCATGACCATAAATCAGTTTCCCGAGTTGCAAATGCTGTACTTTATGTCTTGTAGGGGAAATATCAATAAGTAATATGCCTAGATTTGACTTTTAAAAGTTAGTTTGCTTAAGTATTTGTCTTGAAACTAATAAAGGAAAATTCTCAAAGCCTGTATAACTATACGATGATGTTCAGGATTAGAAACTTAGGCCTCTCCTAATACAGGGTGGTTCTAAAGGATTGAACGTGTTGCTGGAATCAAAATATAAATTTGGTCTTCGACATCTAAACTATGCGCAAAAATTGAAGATTTTTTGTTATATGTAAATTATGAACGACTCGTCTAATTCTTAATAAGTTTTGGGAAATTGTTAGATCGATAAAAGCCTTTCAAAGAGAAACACTTTGAATCTTGGATTGCAGTTCCAAATAGATAGGTTGATTTAAGTGTTCAGGACCAAGATTTCTAGTCGTGCAAAAACCAGTTTATTTGTTACCCGTTACAAGAAATTCCCAAAATTGACATCTCATGCTCTAAATCGAGAAATATTCAGTAACTGATCAGAAAAAATTTATTTTGGGTAATTTGGTCGACTGATTGTACAGATATGAGTTGTGCTTCTTCAAAATCTTTTTTTTCTCGCCAAAAACTACTGAATTAGGAAGAGCTGTTTAGGAGTCATAACAAGAAAGTTTTAATGTTTGTGCATTTTCTAGAGATCTGATATGGAAACTTTTGTGTTAAAGTAGATTAAGAGTTTTATCAAGTGCAAAATAAGTCGCTGACTATTTCTGAACAATTTGTGATCTCTACACCAGTGTTTTTTCATTTGCACTATTTATTTTCTTGAGTCACAAGCGCATCATCTTGGGCATGATCCAATAAAGCCTGAAACCTTCTAGAATTCAAGAACGTACAAACTATCATGGAAGGTAAAAAACACTTTAGCATTTTTTAGATGTTTACGACCAAGACTCTTTTGACACAATCCTCCATAGAAACTATATGAAGCTTATATCAAAATAATTATAAAGACATAAACACATAAACATTTTGGTTTAGATCAAAATTTTGAACAATCGATTGTTCTGTTCTGGAATAAAACAACCTTTTATAGCTAACATTTCGGTAGGGAAACATAAGCTTTTCCTTGGTAGAAGGTAGAGATCATCTATTAACTAGAAAGTTAGCGTGCTGTTTCTTGCTTGCAACTACAGCATCTAAAACTGTTCAGCATAAACGTCTTCTAAGTCTATTGCCATTTAAGAGGCGCATACGAACTGCACACACGTAATCTTCCAGAGTCTGATCTCTCATTCATCTCAAAGACAGATTCTGGGTTTAATTAGTTTTTGTATTTCAACAGATTTACGGACATAGTTCAAGTGCTTAGGTATAATATAAAAATGCGTTTTATAATTGCCTTCGATAAATCAATTTTAAAACCAAGATTAATTTTTGCCTGTGTCAGGTCTCTATCGTAGAACTTCATGTAAAATTATTACAAAATATCTAGAGCCCAGAATATCAACAACAAAATAATCTCTTGGATAGAGTTCGATTCAAAATAAACCGCTATATCGTAATTCTTTGTTTGCTCCTGTTAGCAATGTCACTTTTTGCATTTAAAAGTTTCTAAACTGTTGTTAGCCAAGAGAAGCCTTCAAATGTAACTAAAATTTTGAATTTGGATTTTTCTATGGGTACCGTTAGTTGCAAGTTCTAAAACTAGAGAGTCGTTGGGCAATAAACTGCAAGAATCAATATGATAACTAATCGTTTTTGCAGAATTTCCTTTTTTTCTAATTTCTGAAACAACGTAAGATATTTACGTTTTTTTTCTGCTGATGTTTTAAGGTATCAACTATGTACTTTACAGTTTTGTACGATTGACAAAGAAACATAGCGATGGCTCAATTTAAACATTAACTTGAACCTCGACTGAAGCATGAAGCTTTTGCTTAAGCTAAAGTTTGAACTTAGCTTAGGATTTATTTATTTGTCAAATCGTTATAGAAAGAAGGATTGAATGCGAGACTTTCTTACAAGTTTGATCTTTCCTTTCGCTGTATAGTTTTACTAATTGAAAAAATGATTTTTACTCGATTGTCTTTGGTAAAATGCGTTGCCTATTTGCAAAGGTTTAGAAAGGTTAAAATGAAATGAGCATGTTGTACTTAGGCGTAAAAGTTCCGAGTGCCAACATTTTGAGTTTTAGGAGCTCATTGCCTATAGCAGTCTTTTCTATGCAAATTCACAAAGAACAACAAAAACAAACTTAGTAGAATAATTGCATAACTGTGGACGTTGAAACTATTTCTTACTTACATCTTAACATCAGCCAATGAATGATATACTGTTGTCTCTTTTCCCACAGGAGCGATTTTAGCTGAGAATTTTGATATCATCGGTCAATTTGGTTGTAACTTGAAAGGACATTATAAACAACGCAATACATTAATCAAAAACTTTTTCAGAAAAATTCTAAATTAAAAAAGAAGATTACAATAACCAAGACCAGATTGTAACTGGAACTGCATGGAGTATGGAAGAAAACCATTATAGAACCTTTACAGTGTTCTAAAATATAAAGTTGTTAGACAAGGTAACCAAACGCATGCAAACGTAATAGGTTAAGGAAGAGAATTGCATTAGGAGTAGTAGAGTCTAGTGGTTTTACATATTAGAACAGATATAAGGAAAAGAAATTGGGTTTGCCTTTAAAGTAACTAAAGACTAAATTGAGGACAAGCAGAGAATACATTGTGGGTCCCATTTGATTTGAACTAACTAAACATTTCAAACTTAGCAAAAACGTTCAGCTACCTGCAAAAATAATTGGTAGATGAAAAACCTTACAGCGATAAATTATACATCATGTAGACGTGCTTGACAATGTTCTTGTTACAGATGCAGAAGTTGCAGTTTTTTCGACATAGTAATACCTATTGTAACTTACCACATATCTGGTATTTGTGTGATTCTAGAAGTCAAATGAGCAACTTACCTGAAACAAAAATGAAACACAATTAGAAGAGAAAAAATTGTATAAATTAGTTAATTGTGCCAATGAACAAATTTCAGCGTAAAAGTATGCAAAATTAAAATAACAATTACATTTATATATTTAAATTTATTTCAATTAGCTATACATACTATGTGAAGTGTTTCATAAAACTGTTTTAAAGATAATATTTTAATATTATTTGTTATTTCTAAGAAGTGATATATTACTTCATCACAATGTGATTCCAGATCTCAAGGTGACAATTGGTAGACGACAAGGTACAGAGTTGGGTATATTCAATCCAAATTCTGCACTGATGACGTAATCTCTCGTGGTGTACCTCTGGATATTTACTAACTTGATTTGCTTTGGTTTTCGACCCATTAGCAAAATAAAATAAAATTGTGAAAATTTAAAAACTTGCAAAACAATGAAGAATTTTACTTGTACGTTAATTTCGACCATTACTGTACGTTTTTGAATTTTTAAAATTACGAACGTCTTAGTGTTTATATAAGAAGAGCAGTGGTTAGTTATCAATACCATCAAGGCTGCCAAATGAAAGAAGCAACAGTCAGAATATTTTCATTATTTTTCTAAAGGGTTTTCCAATAAGAGGTGTTATTTTGATATTCAAAGAAAAGTGGCATTTTTTAATATAAATGATCGGATGTTTATTTCATTATAAAGAGGAAGGTATGCCGTTAATAGTGGAAAATAACATCAGGCAAATGACCACCACGACCACGCTTACAGGACAATATCCTTTTCATGAAATTTTCCATAACCAAATCGCAAAGTGGCTGCCCTATGTCCTCGATAGCCTCACGAATTCCATCTTTGAGGTCTTGAATCGACGCTGGGCTGTTGGCGTAGACCTTCTCTTTCACGTGGCCCCAAAGAAAGAAGTCGCAAGGTGTTAAATCACAAGATCTCGGTGGCCAATTGTGATCACCTCTTCGAGAGATAACACGGTCCGGAAACTTTTTCCGTAAAAGATCAATGGTTTCGTTGCTTGTGTGGCACGTAGCGCCGTCTTGTTGAAAGTAAACGTTGTCCAGATCAATACCATCCAATTCCGGCCATAAAAAATCGTTAATCATCTCTCGATAGCGCAATCCAGTCACCGTAACTGTTGCTCCAGCCTCATTTTCGAAAAAGTAAGGTCCAATGACTCCGCCGGACCATAAACCGCACCAAACAGTCACACGTTGAGGATAGAGAGACTTTTCAACAATAACTCTTGGATTTTCTGAGCCCCAGATCCGACAATTTTGCTTGTTGACGAAGCCACCGAGGTGGAAATGGGCCTCATCACTCAAGATGATTTTTCGATGGAATTCTGGATCATTTTCATGCATTTCAACGACCCAATCAGCAAAGACACGACGTTGTTGATGATCGGCCGGCTTGAGTTCTTGTGTTAACTGGACTTTATAAGCCTTAAGACCCAAATCTTTATGCAAAATACGGTGTAATGACGTTTGTGGAATGGCTAAT
>VTPC01089826.1:26660-89226 GCA_011009095.1 Ignelater luminosus | reverse complement strand
AAAAATGTTCGAGTTTTACGAACCGTCTCTGCCAAATTTTCACCATTTTTATAGTGAATTTTAATAATTTCAATGCGTTGTTGAAGCGTGTATCGTTCCATATTTATTAATGGCGTAGTTTCTACTTGTCAAATGTCAAAAAATGATAGCTTCAAAAGTGACATCTACCGAAATAGCGGGCTATTCAAAATAACACCTCTTATTGGAAAACCCTTTATTATACAGGGTATTGTTTAGCGTAAACCAAGTCTGTTTAGTTTTATGTTATCTTCTGCACAATTCTGTTAAGATTTAGTTTGTAATTTGATGTGTGTGTTAATTAATTATTTACAATAATGTGATAATATAATGAGCTTTGTTAAATGTAAAACAAAGAATTATTGTATTTTAAGGCGTAAAAGGAAATCATGTTGCATCTTACCAATAACACGCTATTGATTGAGTTTAGATGCGTCAATAGACAATGGTATATGCATTTATGGAAGTTTTCGAAAGTCATTGTACAGGAATAGAGTCGATCAATTTTAATTTTAGAATTTCTGTGTTACTTTTTGCTGTTTACGTAAAATTTTGTAAAATCAAGTAAATCATTTAGAGTTGACAAATAAATTTATTAATGGATCACTTCGACTCCTGATTTTTAAAAGTCGAAACTGACGGGCAAATTTAATTTTTTGTTTCTTTGGGTGTTCAATGTAAAATTCGTATGCAGTGGTAATTTCGTTTAACTTAGTTTTTATTTCTTTTTTTAATTTTACTTTTTGATAAGCATGCTACCTCATTATATATATAGTATACGCAGTAATAATAGCATGAAAGCCGTAATGCTTTTTGTCAATAACAGACACGGTAAATCAAATGCTCTAGATATAACTGATTACATGTGTGTCTGTATGTAAATACCTCTAACCGTGTAACAGATGCAGTTGGTTAGCTTGCACAGCTTAGTATACAATGGCTGTACAACATTAGTAGTAAATGTCACCGATTGTGATTTACTTGTATAGCTGCCTTAAATAATCTTCTCATTTGTTTGCAACCTATCGCTATGGTCTAACTGTCTCTATCTTTAAAATAACATTTTAATTACAAACAGTAAATTAATCTTGGTAAATTACGTAAACAAACATAATAGATGTTTAGCTAAAACTATAATCGATTTTAATCGAATCAAGTTTGGCCATTCGGTAGAAATCTGATAACCTTAATCGGTTTTAAGTTACCGCATGCAATTATATTTAATGGATTCAGAAGAAATTTTTTTTGAGGGCGAGGATACATTAATCAATTTATTTTAATTATTTTTGCTAAAATAACAAGTTGAAGGTGAACGTTGCTTATATTCTATTTAACTTTATTTTGTAATTACCGTAAATTAGAAGACTAAATTAAATTATACCGGTCTTCTAACAATTAGGTTAAAATGTCAATAATAAATTTAGGTGGTCTTTCCAATTTTGTGTATACCTTCTTGTAGCCAATCAAGTGGAAATGGAATAGGGAAACAAACCATATTGGGGAAGATCCCTTGTGGTACAAATCTCTATAATATATCAAGCCAAACATCAATTCACGGACATTAAATTACATGCACTAGCGAAGAGAAAAGATAACTGTTTCGGTTAAAATTTAAATTTGCGCATTGAAAATAATACACAGTTTTTGTAGACTTTTAATTTAAAAAGTACGACTATTTAAAAAGTAACGAAACAATTATGTAGCGGCTATGAAATATGAAGATGTTCCAAATAACATAAAGTCAATAAATGTCACAGTCAAGTATAACGCATAATATTAATGCTGAGTAAATACGATTACTAGGTAAACCGCAAATAGCTAACAGCAGAGCTTTTCGAATACATTGCTAAATCCATGTAAATCCATATGATGTACAAGATTAACAACAGACAGTTTAAACAACACACTGTTGGATTACCCAAATATACGGAAATCTAAAACTTTTCGAGGATAATAGGAAAATCTCATTACATCTGAGGTACCTACTATTTCCTAACAATGAACAAATTAAAGACAATATAGTACTTCTAATTCTTAACACTGTGAAGCATAAGAATTCTTTTCAAATCAAAAATTCCCTGGACATATCAAGTAGCAATTCGAGCTGGCCAACACATATCTACAGAAGCGTATTGTTACGAAATGACATACGCATCGTAAAATATTGTAAACAATATTCGAGTATTAATTATTATACATTGCCAGCTTGGAAAAAATCGTCCATAATTTGTTAATATTAACATCTTTTGTTTACGGTTATTTTGAGACATTGTATATAAAAAGTCTGTGAAACCGTCTCAATGCGTTAGTTCGCTTGCACACGAACAGGTTTAGAGAAACGCATTGTGCAGCCTTGCGTTCTAATCTTGATCAGCGGAATGGTTCCCTATTCTGGAACAACCTTACAATCATGACCAGTCAAAAAAACTTCAACCGTATAGCTCAAGAACAACCAAATTATAATGGAAGTGCAAGCTTACTAAGTTACTAGAGACTCTCAGTCTGACAATGACCAAGCTCGTAGCATACATCGGTTGACTCGAAGTCACCCCTCACAGGCGTCCCCCTTACTAAGGCCCCAAGATCCGCATCTAGCAAATGCTTTATTCTGTTCGGGTAGAGAAACGGTGCATGACAAAAATTCTGCTATCGGCAGAGATATTTTAATAAGAAAAAATCTTCTTCATCTTCTCTAGAATCCACCCAGTTTCTAACTAACATTTATAACTGATATCGTGGTTAGTTCCCTTCTGCGTGGAAATCAACTTGTGTTATCATGATCTTTAAATCTCAAAAGGGCTCCTCAGAGTCCGCTCCTCACTTCTCAATGTCTTAGGCAAAATATCCAAAGGAATCTGAAAAAATGCTAACCTTTTCTCACCACATCGAATCCAGTTCCAAGAGAACAGATCCTTTACCAATCGACCTTTCCTTCTTCATACTGACATTACCAAAGCCTTCAATACTGGAAAATATATTGTAGGTATCTTCCTCGACATAAAACGTACTCGACAAGATCAGACACGTGGAATTTTTCACAAGCTCCTAAACCCTTAAATACCAGCTGATTTTGTCAAAGTCATTAACATCTTTTTATTCTACTGCCATCATGAAGTGAGGGGTTGGTGGTAAGCGGATCTCATTCACAATTCTCTCTACACTTTCCTGCAATGACCTGCCGTCACTCGTGCTCCTGCCTTTCACTAAGCTTCAAACGCTTACACCACTCAATTTTTTGATGAAACCACCGCGCCCTTTGAGTCAAAACGACAACCTCTATTTCGAGCGCTTGCTCAGTTGCAGAGCTTGTTCTGGTTGTGGCGGATGAAACCCAACTTCAATAAAACAGATCATCTTATTTCGATACCCCAAGAGATACACAAACCACAGATTCCTAGAAAACTTTACTGAAGTGCAAACCTAAGCAAGTATCTCGGACACTGTACAGCGTCGCGCTTATATCTTGTCTGTGATCCGCGGAAGCATTTGTAGCTGTCACTCACAGACCGTTATTCGCATATACAAGATGTTTATTTTCTCAATTGTCGATTATGGACAACCTTGTTTCTGTACTCTCAAATGCAACGTCTTTGTCAAAAAAAAGATCGGTTGACTCGTTTACACTTCTTGGGGAAGCGGAGAAGGTTGTGATTTGATCCCGATGCCCCTGGCGTAAATAACTGTTTTGTATCTCCTTTTTTGTCGTTGATGAGCTACTCGCGACCCGCAACTTTAATATACAGTATGTTTGTTCAAAAGGGCTAAGCCTGTATGTTCGTTAATATCCATGATGGGCCAGAGAACTATCAGTAAGAGATTAATGACGCTAAATCAGCCGCCTGTAAAAATTTGTCTTCCCGCTATAAGGCGGTAGTCAACTTTTTCTCTATGGATATGGAAATATTACATAACAAAATTTTCAAGAAAAACTAGTATTTATTGAATAAGATTAGTATTATCATATAACAAGACAAACAGTAGACATAGGAACTTTGACGATTATGTACGTAGGATCCCACTATGGCAATTGGACATGAATTATGGTTTTAAGAAGATGGAACCCCTCCTCACAAAGAACAGTTCACATTTCAAATTTGGAAATACTTAGATGGTAAATAGTGGTTTTATCACTTAGCTAGGTCACTTGACTTGTCAAATAAATTTTTTGGTGTGGAGATGCTTCAAGCAACAAGTTTAAGCTTTGCTTTTTTTGCAATGTACAGCTCAGTTATTTGAGCTGTTTGTAACAGGTTAGAAGATGGATTATTCCCATTTAGTTTCGTCAGAATAGTAGCATAAACTTGTTGCTTGATACACTTCTACATAAAGAAATCTAGAATTGATAAGTCAGATGACCTAGCTAGCAATGTGATAGAGCTACTGTTAGTTATCCAGTTACTTTCGAACTTGTATTTTAAGATATTTGTTTTGCTATACGATAATATTATTTTTTGAAATCTTGGGTGACTGTGTATACAACATTAATCTTGTTCAAAGAGAAGAAAGTTTTCTATTTGATAGAGAAATAAAAAATGTATCATGCTATTTAACAAAAAAAAATTGACTACCGTCCTCTAGCGGGAAGACATAATATGAAATTTCTACATTTACCGTCATTTTGTTCTATCATGGATATTAACGGTCCTGTTTGAACAAACACACTATAATTTTTCACCTGTATAAAAAATAAATATGATGATTATCTTGAATAGTCAAGTCTAAAGATCTGGAATATCTTAGTTGAAACCTGCTCAACAATAAGATAATAATGCATATTGTTGAAATTAAAGAATCAAAACAATTGAATTGAAAAGTTGTCTCAATGTTTGCCTATTATATTGTCCTCGATCAAAGCATATCAAAAAACAAATAACTTATATATGTTTAATCAATTATACAGTCTGCCCATTTTATCGCTTTACATAAGGATAGGCAACACATATTGCAGCGAATAGGATTTCAGAGGTAACTTTCCATTACTGTTCATCTTTTTAATAAATAGAATCAAACTTTCTCTATGACATTGACAAATTGATATTAACGATTTAAGTGTCAACCTGTCAATCAATTCAGGAATGCTCAGGGTTCAGTTTCTAACCAATCAGCTTTCCTGAACGAATAAGCCAAAAAAAAGCCACTGAAGGTTTTACTTAGCGTTTTGATTTTATTCGCGGCGATCCTTTCCAAAAAGAAAATTAATGTTTTGTTTATTACTGAAGAAATCATGAAAAACATGTTGCCTATGGTCATGGTTATGTAAATCATAATTTCATATTAGGGCACTTTTAGTAATGCTACGTGAGAGCAGGAAAGTTCGACTCAGAAATGGAGTCAAAATGACATTTTAAACATTTACTTAAATGAAATAGAAAAAATTGAAAATGAAGTAATTAACTTTAGCTGTAATATGTGGAAGGCAGTTGAAACAAAAAACAATAAAGACTAGAAAGAAGAAACGGAGGAGCAAGAAGCAAAATCAAATGGCGCACCAATACTTTTTGTCAAAAGCTGCATATACCCTGATTGATGTCTAAAGCTACCAACTGATAGTCTAGTCGGGTGCAATTTTATTTAAATTGTAATAATTTTTCAAAGTAATTAATGTTAATATTGGAAATTCTATAAAAGCAAGAAGATTGGTGACCGAGATACTACAAAGTTAAATTTGCTAAATTTAGTTATCTAGTTCTATAAAATATTGTATATTATTGCAGTCAGCATTAATTTTAAAAAATATATTTCTAGAACCCACATGCAAAGCGCTTACGATGTAATTTGTCAATGACATGCTATTTTAAAATTAGAAAAGGAAAAGTTTTAATGTAAAGCCACTTAAGAGTAGAAGCATATATATCATAAAGAAATCTTAGCTTGGATAAATTTATACAATAACATCTACAAAGCAATGTTCTTTCTTAAATACTATAACAAGAAGGATGACGTAAATTCGGATAAGTTGTAATTTCTGTTTGCTTTAATGCGTTCTTTGTACTAAAATCCCAAAGCGTAACTTGTGCAGCTTTGTATTGTCCCCGACAGTGAAGGGGCTCGAAATAAGTAATCAGCATTGAATGATTAATGTTTATTCCAAAATTACGGACACGCTTGACGTTTTTATCTTAAATTTAGATATTAATATTCTAAGAAAATCTGGCTCAGTATCCAAATTTCTATATGTTTGTAGGTTTCTTGCAGGCAATTAATTACTATCCATCACCGATAAGGTAAACCGCATACTAAATAGGTAATCAAACAGTCAAGTTAGTGGTGCGAAGAAACTCTGTGACCCTCGAGAGTTAAACAACTCTAGGACGAGAACTCCTTAATGACTGGCGTCTATTTCATTAGTTAATAACTCCCCTGACTAATTGCCACGACGGAGAAGTGCAACCTGAAAACCACTCATGCGGTGGTTTTCGTGCGGGCAGAATGTGGAAAACCCAATAAACCAATCAATAGTTAAACACCAACACAGAAAATTTAAATTGTGCTAAACGTTTAGGAAGGAAAGGCACGCCGGGCGTTTTTATGATCTCGAGTTCTACTGGTATAGAAGTTTTGCTTTTTATGTGTTTTGGAGTATAAGGGTAAAATGAACATCAACGTGATTTGCTTCAATACGTGCAAAAGGCTTAATACTAAAGTTTCAAACTAAAAAGATACAAGATATTATATAGATGTGTTTAAGAGGCAATATTGCGTGTAACTATACACAACGAGTTAGGAAATACGCCGAAAACCTAATTATAGAAAAAGGGTTTTGAAGTATTAAGATTCTAAACTTCTATGTATGAATATTCTCAGAAACTTCAAAATCCATTCAAGTTTTAAAGTAATGAAAGGAAGCAAATAAATAAAAATTTGTCTTTACAGTGGCGTGCCTACTAATTTAAATTTCCAAATCGCCTTTATTTTGTTTACTTATAATACAAAATAAATATGGAACAATTAAGCGTGTTACACTAGGCCGGAATTCGCAAGTCATTCATTGCACTATGTAAATATGTTACAATATCAACCAGTTTTGAAAACGTTATTATTACATTTTATATTAATAATTTCTTAATTGTTGTTAATATCAGATTTAATTATATACAATATATATAATACTGGGATACAATAAAGAGTCATTACCATTCTTCTCACTATGTTACTCGCTGCTACTTTAGTGAGGCTACTCAGTCGAATGTTAACGCATTAATTAATTAATTAATTTTAGACTTCCCGGTTAAGTGGCAGATTAACGCTCCTCTTAGAAATTGGAAGAAATAAAAGAAATGATAGACGATACGACAACTGAGATGAAAAGTATCAAAAAGGAAAACAATATACACATGGAACAAATAAAAAACCCAAGAAAATTAAAATCTCAAATAGAAATGAAAAAATAAAACGCAAAATAAAAACCATGAAGATCACTTTGAAATAATACCAAAAAGAGAACAAAAAAAAATAGTATAATCATATAGGAACAAAAATGGAAACAAAAAAGGACAAAAAGTAAATTAACAAAAGCAAAGAAAAAGCAAAAGTAGTTTGAGTAAAATTACGAGCGAAACACTTTCCTATTGAAAGTAATCTTACCTTAAAGCAACGAGAAAAGCAAAAGAAATTAAGAGACATAACTAAAACAGAAAAAAGGTCAAAAAGTCCCATTTATAAATGGCAAAACGGTAAACATATAGACTAGGGAAGGATGAATAAGAAATAAGAGAAACAAAAATAGAAAACAAGTAATCAACAAAGACGTACAAATTAAGAACAAAAAAAAAGTTAGGAAAAGACAAACTGAAGAAACTAAAAAGATGAAAAAGCACAAACGAAAAATAGTGGCATGGAACAGAAACTAAGAAAATCGGTAAAGGAGTTAAAAAATTCAATAATGGACACTGGATGTACTGTCCGGAGTTAAAATAGAAAAACACGAAACAGAGGATAAAATAAAATACACAGAGAACGAAAACTTTGCAAACGAAAGATTACTATAACTAGAAAATCTACAGATAAAAAATTAAACAAACAAAGATAGTGTATATGCTTCGAATGATGTTTCAAGGCAAAAGAAAAAAGATCATCTTTACACAGAACCTCAAAAACAGGTGAACAAAACCTGATAAGATGGGGAGACTTAAATGAGAGGAATGGAAATAAATTGAATGCGTAGGATAGTGCCTGGGAAAATACTGGGCGGACAAGGAGAACCTAAACGGTAAAAGATTAATTACGTCTCTCTAGAGAACGTCGTCGAAATTGGAAACACATTTTATACAGGATAATATCCATAAAATAACAAGAGAAGTAAAAAAAAACAATCCAAAATTGCCTATTGTGATATAAAGTCAGATATAAAATTAAAAAAGAACAGAGATATGATAACACTGAAAGAAGAAGAAAACAAAAAAAACAGTAAATAAAAGAATTAAAAGCTAGAAACTAAAAAATAATTAAATAGAAGAATATAAACATAATGTAAAAAGAAGAACAGATACATGATAACAATGACGGAAAAAGAAAACAAAACAAAACAGTAAATAAGAAAATGAAACGCTACAAACTAAAGAATGATTAAATTAAAAAAACAATACCAAGAGAGATTATACAAAGAGCAGGACGTATCGAGGAAAATCAGAAGATAGAAAAAACATGGAAAACGTTTAAGCAAACAATATTAACAGCAGTAGAAGAGATATGTGAAACATCAATCATCACAAACAGAAAGGCGAAAAGAACACACTGGCGGAACGAGACAATAAAGGCAGTAGTTAATAAAAAAAAAGTATATAAACACAAAAAGCAATAAAAAATAGGAAAAAGGAAAATGAACAAGTAAGGAGAATTATTAAGAAAAAGAACAAAAGATGGGCGGAAATACAAAGATAAGAAACTACAAATGATAAGAAACATTAATAGCAATAAAGGGGAAATAAGAACAAAAGAAGACAAAATAATAGAATGTTGGAAACAATATTTTTTTGAAACTACTAGAAAAGAAAGAGACACAAATAAGAATCGAGGAACTAGACGATAGAAAAAACAACAACAAGAAGTGGAGGAGCAATCAAAATACAAAATCAAGCAAAGCATCAAAACATGACAAAATCCCTGGGGAAATGCTTAAACAATACCAAGCTGTACTTTAGAAGAGTTAAGAAGTATATTCAACAAGACAACTGCATCTCTAGATTGGAAAATAGGTATAATATATTGGGTTTTCAAAAAAAGGAGATACCAAGAAGTGTCAAAACTATAGAGGAAATTGAGAGCATCACTAAAAAAACCACAGAAAGAAGATTAATATGGTTTCGGAAGAAGACTATAAAGAAAGCTAGTAGCAGACACGTATACTTTGTCGACTTTCAAAAAGGCCTTTGACAGAGTTAACAGAACATACATATGAAGAATCTTACTAGAAAGGAAAATACCACAGAACTTAGTAAAAAAAAACTATGTAAGAACGAGAAACGAGAAATTAAAAATGTCTAAGGCAAAGTTTTCATGTTAACCCTCAGTGGTGTAACAGCTACTTGCAATGCGGGGGGGGGGGGCAAAAAACAGCCTCCATGAAGAAGACTAGTTCTCGTTGATTAGTTGTTACGCCACTGTTAAGCCCATTATAATTCAAAATAATATCAGATAAAGCTGTTAAAGAAGCAAAAACAGAAGTTAAACTGCTATGGAAACTGTACAAATACTAGAACTGTATTATGCAGACGATATGCTATTATTTCGAAAGATCAAAGGAGCGTTGGACAAAACCTAGAAATATTGAAGAGCTATCTGGATAATAAGAAAAAAAATGAACAAAATACATCAGATAGACGACGGAGAATCTTTGCAACAAGCAAGAAAATTTAAGTAATAATAATTGAAGCTCAGTAACTACACAAGATGGAAAATTAAGAAACTATTTAACAGCTTAAAGAATATAATCCTAAAGAAAAAAAATGTTAAAGAAAGCTATCCCGATAATGACTTATGTACAGTTCAAAAACATGGACAACCATAACAACGCAGCGTAGCAAGATAAATAACAGAAATGGATACTTCAAAAGGCTAGGAAAAAAGACAGTCATGGATAGAGTAAAAAAATAATGACATGACAGACTTTGAAAGTGCAACATATAGATAATTTAATAAAACGAAGCTAACTAAGATGATTTTGGCATGTGATAAGAAAGAACTACAAGAAAAGTATATGACCAAGACCAAGAAGAAAGCTCATAGAAGCAGTGGGAAAAAGGGAAATCAAAAACAAGGCAATACAAGATCATGAAAACAACTGTGATATAGAAGTTCAAAGATAACAACGCAGCCTTACATTCACAAGAAGTGGTAAAAGGGCCTTAGTGTTAAATAAGTAAGTAACGGTATAGTAGGCTGCCTCAAACGTACTACTGATTGTAACTGAATACTCTTGTTATTAGCGCAGCTAAGAAAATGATTACTGAAACCTTAAACACAAATTAACAATAAAAGACAAAATTTTGGTATTTTCAAAGACACGCTCAAAGTTTATTAAAAATGTTTTCTTGTGTAACGCATTGCTTGTTATGTTACTGCAGCCAGAACTGAAACATTCCCTTTTTAAATAAATGTGTTAGCATATTCACAGTCTTAACAGTTCGTAGGACTCACGCAGTTTTAATTTCAATCAATATTTGTTGGACAATAAATATTTATGGATAAAACAAAACAGATCTCGTTTTTCTTCATTTTGTTTAATAGTGTCACAAACTTAACAAATGTTTTTGTCGACGATATCTCTTACTTGCGGTATTTCACGTGTGTACGAGAAAATTTATCGCTTTAGAGAAAATTAAGCGCCATCAAATCATACTTGGCTTAGTTTCTCAGGTTACACTCCTTATTGTAATAGCCTTTATTTGTTTTGCTGTGTTCTGGTGTTTGCATTTAGCTCACTGCGTTATTAGTTAATTTTAAGTTAACGTTTACGGCAGTTTCTAATATCTAATATTTAGTTAAGCTCTTCTTCTGTTGTTAATAATTTCTAAATTGTTTTCTCTGTAGTTTTGCATCTCTTATTTAATTTGATAAATTGTGCATTACTATTAGATTACTGTTTTAGTTTAATTTCAGTTTTTTCTATATTCGATTTAGCGTCCTGCTGTAATTTTATTTTCTGAAACCATCTGTAACTCATATGTTTTGTGTTTCACGCATTAA
Organism: Ignelater luminosus; assembly: GCA_011009095.1. Classification (NCBI taxonomy): domain Eukaryota; kingdom Metazoa; phylum Arthropoda; class Insecta; order Coleoptera; family Elateridae; genus Ignelater; species Ignelater luminosus. Next base: position 78,024 of record VTPC01089826.1, on the reverse strand, counting down.
AAATGGATGAAAGACTTTTTTTACAAAACATTTACTCATTTGGCGTTTGTTTAAGAATTATTAATTACTGCGGAATGTTTCTCATAATTAATAACCCACACCAGCATGAAAACAATTGTAAATTTGTAAAACCTCCATTATTCATTTTCAAAGAATTTTCCCAAGTGATGAAACGTCACACAGAAATGCACAAACTGAATAGACTACAATACTACAAAACAACCCCTACTAGATTTGATCTACGCAGCCATATTCCCGAATTTCGAGAACTGCGAAATATTAAAATCATACAACCAGCAGATAGGCAATTTATTCTACATTTTCGACGAATTCTCCTTAACGGTTTAGAATTCATTATTTCGACTAATTTCAATTTTAACACATAAATGAATTTGCCAAAGTACCTTTATGTTAATTCTTATATCAGGGATTAACAATTAACCTTGTAAGGAAACGCCTTAGTGATGTGGACTTTGACTGACATAAATATATGAAGGCTTTTATGTAATAACAAATGCATGAATTGATCTACATTAAAGATTAAGTTACACGAATGTGTAATTTTCCAGTAAAAGTTTGTTTTAAAAGTAAAACGTGGTGACGCAACACTAGTAGACGTGAAAATGGAAAAGACTCTAAAAAGTAAATCCAGGTAAAGGTCAGGTCTGTGGATCGAACTCGCCCCCGATCGAATTCGCAGCTCAAGGAAGTCTGTACCGCATGAATTGAGGAACATTATATAAATACGTAAAACACGATTTTTGTTATTTTTAGAAATAAAACGCAGTAAGTGTAAATGAGTTTTTTCAACTCTACAATTTTACATAATTGACAAATATTCCTACAGAACATTTCTGTTTTTGTAAATTTAAATTCCAAATAAACATTGCTTAAAACAGCTTATTTTTATATTAATGCAGAATAAAAATATGCCATTTTTAAATTGAAAAAAAAGCAGTAAAAAATGTAATTCAAGTTCACTAAATTTACCCTTACGACAAGCTTACGTGAACTTGTATATGAGCAAGTGTTTGCTGTAAATACACCGTTGAGACACAGGAGGTAGTTGGTAGTTTTGTTGTAAATTGTTAAAGCGGTTCAGATTTCCAAGACAGAATGTGAAATTTAAGAATCTGACCTTTTTAAAGAGAAAATGAGGAATAGTCTGAAAGTAAAAACAAATAAAAATGAATGAAAAATGAAACCTCAAACCCAACACACAATGAAATATTATTGTTGGGAAAAGTTGTGATAAACCAAGTAAAAGTCGTCAAAGTGATTTGAGATAAATGATTACCTTATTTTCACGAGAAATAAAATTACAGTTGAAAATACTGGTATGAGATGGAATTTTCAATTCGTCACGACGAATTTGTTAATTGTTATATTGTTGGTAATAAAATTAGTGGTTATTACTCAACTGTACGTATTTGAACTTTTAATAATTAGAGAATCCTCATCGCATTCTTTAATAAAGGGTTTTACTTAAGTAATTATGAATGTGACCTATTTTTCTTTCTGAAACATGTGCTAACAAGACTGTCTAGTTTAAACAGAGATACGCATACTTCTTATTCTGTAATAGATTTCTGATACACCCGGTATAATTAAAACTTAGTGAAATAATTGTTTTCATTATTTTAAAGAACGTTCTTTATTATTTAATCTGGTTTACTGGTGCAATCAAGTTTTTAAAAATAAATCTCTCATGATCAAATCTAAAAACTGTTTTGGAAGTGACTTTCTTGACTTGAAAGTTGCAATCTGTGCCTGCAGCGCCCAATCGTCTAATTTTCGCTCTACAAAAATAATGGTGCCTTTGGCGGCAAAACCCGAGACTTTTCTAAAAAGCTTTATTATGCTATTTTCTAAAGTTGTGTTACAGCCTGTAAAGTTTTACCAAATGCTAATAGCTAACTCTATAAGGAATTTCTTATTCTTTAAATATCTCTGCAATATTTTGCCTTGTAGTATACAAAAAGTTATTGAAGTATAAGTTTTGAGAATGATAACCTTCGTCAATCGTTATTTGTCAAACACCCAAAAATCTGGAAATTCTAATAATTTCGAATACTTGTAGGCCAAGCACCAAGTATCTTAAGCAGAAAAAATTTTGGCTAGAATCTCTTTTTCATATAATGGTTTTTGTAAGTTTCCCCTCTTCAACGAGGTCGATCTTCTCCTTCCCGGGTTAGGAAAGGAACAAAAACCATTTTTGCCAATTTCTAGGCTCGTTTCCAACTCTACGACAAAAAATAGCTGTATATAAAATTGAAACCAATATAATTCTCTATAGAAAAGGTTCTATATACAAAGTGTCTCTAAATTGCATGGAACAAATATATCAGGGTTATTCTACGACGAAAAATAAAAAGAAAACCCGCATAAAATTTCTTCGGGAAACATTCCCCTGTGGAGCTACGCGCCGCACACTGGGGCAAGGTACCTTAAAAGTTGGCCATAAATAAAGAAATCAAGTAGCAGATACATATTCCTTTTTGTGATGATTCTACGCACAACTACCCCATGCACAACAGTACGACATTTTATTGGCCGCAACTCCGCCCCGACCCCCGTCAATATCTCCAGTTGAAACAAGTCACCTGTGGATACTGCAGATGCATTTTTTTGTCATTTGGAACCTGGGTTTGTGCTGTGTCTGAGTGATAGTTTTGGTATAGTTGACAGTTTTGTTATGGAACCTTCAAGCTCAGATATGTAGCGATATTTTACGAATTATAAACTTGTCTTAAAATGTATGTAATTTCATAAAAATGCCCCAAAGTAAAACGACCATCTTAATGGATGTTGACTCCATATTGTACAATTACAAAAATTATTTCTGACAAAAGTCCATTGTCTTTCTTATTGAATAATTATTTATTGTCGAGACGCTTGATGATGCAGGAAGAAATTTGGTGATAAAGTCTATTTTGATCTTGACCTGTACTTTTTCTACACTATGGAAGGATACTGAGGAAGTGATTATAAAAATAACTGTCTTCTGTAGCTATACTTGCCTCATCGAACAAATAGAGTGACCACGCCCAACCCGTGTGATATTCTGTATCTTCATTACTTTGTATGCCTTCATATCCAAGCACTCATAATGGGTATAGTACATTGTTAAAGCACTTCAGTGCAATGTTGGAATTGATTTTGTTGTTACTGGAACTAACCAGATTCTTTTATTATGTAAGTCTCCTTCTATCATCATCTTAGCAAATAAGCAGCACTTTCACCAGGAAGGCAAGAGAATAAAGACTCAAGTCTAAACGTTTTGTCCGGGTTCTTGATTCGATATGTTTGTAATTTTTATTTATATGTAGTTGGACTTATATCATCAAACTAGGACAACATACTAAGGCTAATAAGATCACCTTGGTGTAACACAGAAGCTCCTTAGTTTTGGCATATACTTAAAACCAACTCTGCCGCTTTATATAGCACTATTTAAATGCATAAGGTTTGACAACTAAAAAGTACTGTCTTCATTCTAAGTGTAATTGATAGTAGCATAGTAGCAAACTTCTTTCGTTTAGTAATTCAATGGTCGACAGTTTCATTTGTGTGACTACTACTTTTTGTATTTATTAAAACTTTAGTCTTCATTAGCAAGTCACAATAACACAATTTAAAATTCTCTTTCATGATTAATGATTTAGTTTAGAGTTCAATCTTCAAAATATCTGTATTAATTAAATTATAAAAGAAATCTTTGAAAACCAATTTTAGAACAGATAAAACAAAATGTAAAATAAAACGTTTTAGATCATTTTATGAAGTTAATACCCCAAGTAATTAATAACGGAAAACAAGCGTGATAAATATTTCCTTTAGGAGGTCCATTCTTATTTTTATTCTGCCATGAAAACGAAACGGATATTTAGCAATTTAGCAATATCCACCAAAATTAAACAAAAAAGCGAATAATTTACAACTCAAATAACAATAACTTTCAGGAAAAAGCATTTAAGTTTCTAAAAACTTGGTTATCCGAACGTTGCTTCCCTTGACGTTTATACGACAACAAAATGGAAATTGTAACCGTTAACCTTTTGCTGTATAACATCTTAAATTTAGTTAACTGGAAAATGGAAAAGTGACACTGAATAATCTAGATATTTTACAGCTTAAGGGTAATAAGTGAAAGTGCAAGTGCTTTAACGTCTACTTAAAGAGAAAAGCCGATTACGAATAAATTAAAAGAGCTGGAAAGTATCAGAAGAAAATTGGATTCTGTTGTTGAAATACGAGCACAATCAGTCTTTGTTATTAATATAAATAAAAAATATACCATAGAATAAATGCCAGAATATCTGAAGTTTGACTGATAAAACTGAACAAAACATTCCAGTTTCCCAAGATTAAGATTTTATAAACATTTTTATTATTTTATTTTTTATTTTCATATCTTAACAAAGATGTTTACAAATATTTATTAATTAACAGAAAATATAAATTGTGATGGCATTTCATACTTTTATTTATGTTCAGAAGAAGAAGAACTATAGTAACGGATTCAATTATGTGCTACTGTTACAAGATAATAAGTAAAATGCAGGACCGAAAGTCGCTTAGATTCAAGCTAATTTAGCGTGTCAACTTTGATAAAAGTCAGAAAACTATTCCTTGAACTTTATTAGTCTATGGGTTTGTTTCTTCTTGGTAATAAATGGACATCCTTTTTCCAAGCTTTCAAATAGTAGGAGGTATTGTATACTTTTATTTTTCGTTTTCTTCTTCTTATCTTCACCATGGTATTTCTGAGCTGATAATTTTTGGCAATTGAATGTTTTCTGTTCTTTGTTCTTCTGGTTCTCAATAATAGTAACTACGTACCTCTTGCATTGCTTTATTACTACTTGTCTATCTTGTTTGGTGTATCCGTTATGAAATCCAGTGTTGCTATTCAGTTTGTATTACTAGTTTCCGCTAGAGTTTTTTTGCATATTGGTCTTGCTATACTTTTGCAAAGTTTGATTTTATTTCTTGTTTTCATTTGTTTTTGCAGAAAACATCTAACTGTTCAAAATTCTTTCTGTTTTGATAGTTTTTTGTTGGACGTCTTTTAGAAGCCAAGCTAGCAATCTGATTTGGGGAACTTGAATCTACATCTTCAAAGAGTTGTCAACGCAATAAAAATTATAATTAAAAAACTAATTAAAAAACCTATAACAGAAAAAATAAAAGGTACAAAAGTAAGACTAATCTTACTGTAGCTGATCCTTATTTGCCCTTGGATATGATGACCTATTCTACTAAAATCCTAAACGCCTTTTTCAGTCTTTAATGATTTTTGTCTATGAACCTTTTGGGATCACTTCGAATAAATACCAAAGAAAGGGAAGATTATTAGAGAACAGATAAAGAAATACAAACCCAAATGGAGGAGGTAGACAAATTGATGCCTACAACATGAAGATATGTTTTAAGAAGAAACCAACCAGACCCAAAAGGCAAGAAGAATAATTATAGAAACATTAGCAAAGCTAATATAAACAAAAGTAATTTAGGCACCGATCAAAACTCTTTTGCAAAAGACATCCACGATATTAACAAAGGAAGATAGTGTGCATGGAAACTATTTAATAATCTGTAGAAAGAACACTCTTTCTCTCAAGAGTACGTTTTGAATTACCTATACTCTCTTGCAACTAAAAAGAAATCACTCCTGCCTATAAGGTTGTCTTCTAGGTCAAGAGACCAATAGTGGTAGCGATACGTTCTATATTTTGGGAAAACTTGGCACTAAATGATTACAGCAAACCACTCGCCATGATGGTTGCTTATATCTTTTAGAGCGATCTGCCTTGGGGAAACAAAGATTTCAATCCTTACGATTCCAAATGGTGGGGTCTCGAATTATACAAAGATTACAAGTGAAAGCTTCTAGGATAAGTATGCTTTTAGAAAGAAAAAATATAATTATAGTCCAAGTAAGTATAGTTTACATGATATGTATATACTATACTAACTACATAAAATCAGTGGTAAATCGCCCAAGAGCTCCCAATCGTCTATGACATTAGTCATAACCAAACTACAAGAAGTAAAACTACTAAAAGCAATGTATAAAAAGCAAGTAACTGTAAATAAATAAAACTACCTTGACATTGACTGACTTCTAACTCTAGCAACTGCCTTTGCAGCCAGTGTAAATCAAAGTACAAAGAGGGGCAACTCGACGGCAAACGTATCTCATCGTTTCTCACTTTGATTTGCGGCCACATTTGTCCTTCTACATATATTCGACATCTGACCACACTGACTCTCACTCGTACATTTGCTTCTTTCGATTCCTTATACTGGAGTCAACCCGTAGTACATGCTGCTGCAGTGCGTACGATCTGCAATAGCTTGTGCTTAGTTGAGAAAAAAATCTGCAAACCATTTAAGCAATCCATCCTTTGCTCAGAGGTTTCTTAGAAGGGAAGAGATGCCTTAAATCAAAACTATTGTAATAAACCTCTAAGGAAAATAGAAACGAGATTATTTGCTGTTAAGGCTAATAATCAATGTCTATAGTCTTACAAAAGGGATTAACTTTTTCTCAAGATTATTAATTGTAGCCAAGTTTAGAAAACTAGATCTTATTTGATTTTCCAGTTTGAAAACTAGAAATTATCGTCTTTTATATTCTTGAAAGCAAAGTTTATACAAAGAAAAAGGCAGAACTTTATCTTGGATGGACCTGCTTTAGCTCAGAACGTATATCTACGCCATGCCAAAAACTATATCGAGCTAGGGCCTATACTTGAAACCTAGTGGATTGATGGTGAGATGAAAATCGTGGATGCATACGTCGTCGTCAGATTATCTTCAAGGCGAAAATCCCTCGCGACTAGTACAGTTTGCAGAACAAAAGTTCACCTGGCAGATTGCTTTGTCTTCAGTTACAAAGGTAATTACCAACAAGGATGATAAAATTGGTTTCTCAGGGACCACAGACTTTTTACTTACAATCTAGAAGAGGTCGACAAACAAATCATCTAAGCGACCAAGGATATGATGGAACACGGCGTCAAGTGCATCCTGATCCAAGCATCGGACATGGACGTATATGTATTTTATGTCTCACTTTTCGTTCTTTTTAAAACCCTTGTAATGCAAAGAACTTTGGCTCCTGATTGGAACAGGTAACAAACACCATCAGATTGAAGCTGAACCAATTGCGATGGTTCTTAATCAAAGAACAATTATAAGTGCTGAGGAATTTCCATTGTTTTATAAGCTGTAATACTACATCTTATTTGAATTCCAACGCCAAGGTGCTCAAGACATGGCTATTTCATGCAGAAGTTAGATTAACTTTCTATAGTTTCCCTCTCGCAACTTCCCAAGGAACGACCAACGGTCTTGAACGGTTTACAGTTCTGACAAAAACACGTCGATGACAAATGTTTGAAAAGACTTTTTCTCAATCAAAAATAGGCTGATGCAGTTCTTTCCTTGTTGTACTGCCAGTTGCCTATCAGGCTGGCTGGGAAGGTGTGGAGCAGAATATCGACCTGCACTGACGCCTTTCTAATTTCTCCGAATGGGGTTAGAAGAAGAAAATATTCAAAAGAAAGTCGGTGTGGTCAGTCATCGCGTCGAGGGGGTAAGGAAGCAGCTCTTCATGCAGAAAAGTGCGACTGGAAACTATCACCTGTCACTTTTGGAGCTAGTTTTACTGTGTGTATTCGTTCTTTTTTAACAAAGTAAAAGTTAGTATAATTCGACACCTCAGAGACTGTTTTAAAAATGGCCGCTATTTCTCAATGTTTGGTTTTGCGATTTTAATCATTCTGAAGGGTCTAAGACTTTAAGTAGCTTTCTTTATTTGCCTTGCGTCAGTCTTTCTTTATGTACCGTTTCTACTATAGCTTATAACTTAACGTGGTAATAACAGAAAAGTGAGAAGCTATTTCATTCTTTATCATTTCGATCCTACAACTGCAAGGTGCTTTTGATGGAGAGTTCACCAATGGTATGCGTATTCAAGACTGCTACTGGAACGTGAGTTTTCTATGTAAAAAAATTGAGAAAATAAAAGCAAAAAGAGGAAGGAGACAAGCCACTTTACTATCTACTGTTAACATACTTACATAACTAATACTGAAGAGATATACAAATCTTTGTTCTTGAAGCAATAATGAGTCTGCATAAAAACTACCGGATTAAGTTTCAATTACTTCAAATAGTATGTGACATAATAAATAATTAAAAGTTTTAAAATCCATACTATCGTATTACCAGGATAATTAGACACGGTTTGGTGAAGCCTGCTAGAAACATTGTGAACTGTCTTAAAATTTAATAGTATTAAAAACATTGGGAAACCCTTTTAAATTTATTATTGGAAAAACAAGGGTGCTGCGTCCTGAATGTAGCATATGTTCGGCAAATGCTGAGTAATTTGTATTTTTGTATAAACCATGTGCAGAATTTAACACAAAGAATAAAAACAAAAATACAAACAATAAAATACGGCACATATCAAATTATTAAAAGCAAGATTTTATTTTAATTCTTTCATTAATAATAAAGAAATTTACATGTATCTATACTTTTGTCCACCACTGTATATGTAGTATAACACAGATCTAAAATATAACACGAACGCATTCTTTAATTAAAAGATCCTAATAATTTTGTAATTACCCAATACTTAATTATGTATAGACTTCGTGTGTTAAACAATCGAAAAAACAAGATAATAATACAATGGGTAATTCACAGAAGCAAATACTATCAGCGTGATTTGTTCCTGTAACTACAACCGACCCTCCGATAGACCAAAAACAATTTTAATCAGCTGATTAACAAACACTGTTCAAAAGCAAATCATTTACAATAAACAACAAAGATAATTGGATGTGTATAACCTTCAGTGTTACCTCCCATGCGGGGTAATTATTGAATGTGTCAGAGGAATACGCAGGTCACTAAAGGGTCGGGGTCGTACAGAAGTCAAGAGGAAATGCGTTTTCCCTACAGATACGAAAAACGAATGGGACGGTTGTGACATTTTCAACCCCACGCGTAATTAATACTAAGCTACTTTATCTTGTCTGTTACCGATGAGCACTTTTTGTTTCACTTTATATTTAGTAAAAAATGTAGGACAAAAGATAGTAGTATGACAAACGAAAATACGCGGCATTGTTTCGCATTAAAAACGTTGAGCATTTTATCAGAATCACTGTTGTTAACAACAAGTATTTTTATGGCGGTTTAATTGGACAATTTCACAAAAACAATGAAAAGAACGCAAGTCCTATTGATTATGCTAAAAGTAAAAAGGTAAACACCGTCGCGCTTAATTTGATAATGAGATCAGCGTTTGCATTTTTTATACAGATGACATCATTATATGAGAAAAGGTTGAGTGATTCAATTTAATATATAAACGGAGAAAAAACCTTGCAAATAATGTACATAAGGACGTCGGCTGCTAGGCACTTTATTTATTCAGGGTTCATTTTTATAATGCATCCCTATGTAGCTGTGAATGTGGAAAAAGTTCGTGGCGCCGAATGACATACTTAAATAAAACATTTTTTCCGGAACACGTGTGATTTTAATGCAAAGAAATATTTGCTGAAAATAGAAGTTTAGCTTTTGTAAGCGTGCTTTCGACTTTCAAAATATTTACAGTTCCTTCTTTTATTCTGCTTGTGATTATTTAGATTCATTAAAAAATCTCAAACTGACGCGTAGCCACTACTTAAACGGGGTGTTTCATTAATAATTTAAATATCTCCAAAAATAATGACTATATCGCTATGAATGAAGAGTTAGTTATTTACATAAAAAGAATTGGAGAATCGAAAAAGTGTGCTAAAATGGCAATTCTGCCAGTGGCGTAGAATTTGGGAAGGGTCAACCATTCATTTACCCCTACCGTACGCCTCTGGTAGTAGCCAGAAATGATTATTTAACATAATTTAGTAGGGTGTACAGTACCTACACTTCGTGCCAAGTATGACAAGGATACGTCAAATAGTTTTAAAGTACTGGGTACAAATAGTTTTTAAATTTTTAAATAAAACACCCTGTAACTCAGTAAGGAGCCACATTTTATCTAAGTGATTTGGGTTAAATCTTAATATCTTGAGCTCAGGATTCTACAATTAAAATATTTCCAATTATTAATGAAACACCCTGTATATGGTAAACCACAGTAACGTTTTAAAAACTTGTATTACGTTGGCATAACATAATTAGCTCATTTCTGCAGTTTTTGTTTAAACATGGATACAAACAAGCAGATAAATCCTATAATGTCAATCTCTGATTTAGCTTTCATACTTATTCATACATAATTTTATGAAGCCCACAATCAAGGCCGCCTATTTGACTAGTTAATAATACTGTATTTGCTTGATCTGTTCATTGTAGTGTGGAGACACTTTCTAAAAACTAGAAATACGCAAAACATTGACTTTTCGGAAATAAATATTCGAGGTAAAAGAGTTCCACTTATACCTGTTAATTCGTCGAAGGCATTCTCGAACGTTTTGCATCTTTTTCATAGAAAAAAAGGTATTGCCGTTTGTCAATTATTTCCTTTCAAACGTACTTCTTTAGAAATATCTTAAACACTTTTGTACATTATAAATAATTTTCGTAGAAGGTTTAAGAATTTTGTTTAGTATCTAATTCTTAGTGTAGATAACACATTATAAATTTTCCTCGAAGAATTTTGCTTTTGTCTAAATTCTTCTTAAACGGACCTACAGTAATAATATTTCCTTGCACAAAATTTCTGTTAACAGTTTTTAGAAAATGATTTTCTTCAAAGACTCGAGAATTTCGTTCTTTGTTAAAACACAGGTAGAGATGTATAAAAGCTTAGTAGTAAGCAACCGAAAGCAGAACGTACCTATGTGTATTGAAACGAATACTAACTAAATAAATAACAAGAGATAAATTTGGAAATGGTAAAGTGACAAAATACCAAAGTAGTGAATAGTAATGAATGTTATAACAGTCTCTGCAAAAAGAGTTTTTTTTTTAAATATCACAAGCCTTTTTTTCTGAGTATCAAATGTGTGTCATCCAAACATAGCATGTCACTTTGTTATTTCAAAGTGGATGCTGCTTGGTACCTGTACTGATATGGAGAAAAGAGGAAACTATAAATTAAACATTTTGCATACCATGACATAGTCTAATTGGTCAAGTGCTAATTGCCAATCTTTCTGATTCCAGAGCTAAACAAAACAGGTTGATGAAAGTACAATACGTTTCAGGAATCCAGTATCATTACTGATGTTTTCCATCCAATTTTTACTGTTTGTACTTGTTTTGCTTTAACATCAGCAAAACTTTTGCGTGAATTTGCTGGTACATAGTGTAAAATAAATAACCTCAACAACTAAATAGAGTGGTTTAATGGTGATCAGACCATTAGATCCTCTTCGTTTAGAGTACTGAGAAACCATTAATCTAGTTGAAGGCCCGAATCATTGGACATCACCAGTTAGGTTATAAGAGTCAGCGTGTATGCACACATAAATGTTTAAGTTTCAGGGAAAACTTTAGAAATGATAAAGTCAAAGTGACAAAGTTATAACCGATAAACTTTTGAAAATTTCTAATATTTTGAGATTTTCTTGACTAAAAGTTATTTTCTAAAACCAGGACTCATAGAAATCTTGGAAATTGACTTAAGAATTATTTAAAGTCTAGATACAGGTGGAAGGTGTAGTTCTGCTTCTCTAATACCTTTTTTAACCGTTTGTAAGCAAAAAAATCAATATTGTGTTCGGCTTCTTCTTTGGCCAAAACGGTCAAATAAATTTGGCTCAGAATGCACCGGAACGCAAACGTGAAACTATGTGGAGACTCAGTGTTGTAGTGGCAGCTGAGGTACCCAAAATGGTTGTGAACACTATGATTGCGACGGTTCCTTATTGTTGATATAGAGATGGCGCTGGTTGCGTGATGCTGTTCGTGTAAGAATGCTGTTCCGACATTTGTTTTTGCCATTAAGAAAAATCACGGTAACATTAATTAATTAATTAATCTCTGAGCCTTCGGAATGTGACCGCTAACTACGTCTCGAAACCGTTTGCTTGTAACCTTGATTGTACTAGTTCTACCTGTTGCTATCCTTGGTGTGTATGACTTGTTTCAGAAGCATTCAAAGCAAAACTATGTCAGGTATTATCTTGAATTGCAGATTTGCTTGATGTACTGTGATTCTGCCTTTTACTATCATCTTTTACACATCATTGAATAAATATAGTATAACACTTATCTAGAGAGATTTACCGAGAACAATCCAAAAGTTACTTAAATACAGTACGATTTGTTACTACCTTACTACTTTTTTAAATTGAGTGCTGTAAGTCATTTTAAAGAGCACCTTGTCACTACCGTATAAAAACAACAGTAAGTTCATGTGGGACATCAGATTTGTAGAAAGCGCTTTACTTTTAGGATTCTGTAGTCTAAAAAGTTCTAAACAACGACGAACTTGTAAGAGTCTGGAGACGTCTTAAAAGAAACAAACAGTGCAAGCATGGGAACGTTAAGCAAAATAAAATCTGCTTATATAAAGAGAAATCTCATACTTCTAATATTCAAATTTAGGCTAAATACGGCCTTGAATTACTGGACTATTTTTAAGATTAAAAGGAATAAAATAACAATAACACAAAAAGTAGTTCCACTTTTTGTTTGAATGCTAAGTATTATTAGTCAAAAAACTGCAAGAGGCTACTTCTTAAGTTATTCAGCATTAACTCCTAAAATGTAAGTGATATAAGACATCACGAATTCATTTAAAATTACCTCCAATCAAAAACCATTCAAAAACAAAAAGCTTGTACTGTACCCATTATAACTTTTCAATATAAAAATAAAAGTCATAAGTGCAATAAATATCACTGAAGTGTGTCAGCCCTTTCGTTATTATCATTGCTTTATCAATCAAACTGACGTGCTCGAAAATATCCCACTTCACACAACTAATTAACTTTCCCTTAGTCAGGATCCTTTTAAAAAACCTTTTCTTGTCTTCCTTTGTTATTTAACCTCCCCTAAAAGAAATTTATAAAATAACATTAAAGCTGATATAGACTTCACTTTGTAACTGGGGGTGGCCATGGAGTGTTCATATCGATCCGTAAGAGGTCACCTTTGCAGCTTACGTCACCCCATTCACTACCTGGGACGCTTTTCGCATACTACAAGGTCCTTCTAGATGCTCAGATAGAAAACATCAAATTAATTTTTATTTCTTATCAATTCCTAACCCTTTGTGACTTCCTTATAAAATGGAATTTAATGTTATTGACAGACGCACTTTACATAATGGATTTATAGTTGAAGCGCAAAGTAAAAGATTGTTGTATTTTCCTCTTCTACCGTTCTGATTGAATTTTGAGCCGAGAATCAGATTTGTTTGGTATGAAAAGGTTTCTGCAACCTGATGACAAACCGCCTCATGATTCTGATGCATATTTATCGTTTTAGTAAAAGGGGTTTTGTTACAGGAATTGTTTCCGTTTATCTTTTCAGCTATTGTTCTAAAGCTTTTGAAAGATGGTACAATTTCTTTGTCTTATTTAATAAATTCATAACGTTTATGTAACTGGGATTCGTAATTCTAAGAGACGACAGATTTCATGCTCAATATCTTGTTTTGTTTATTTTCAAAACTTTTCTTCAAGAGATTTTTCTCATCAATATATTAGAGCTAGTTTACTGAATGAAATAAATAAACACGAAGTGGTAGGTTGATGTGCTACAGTAGGTATTAATCTTGTTTTACTAATTTGTTTCCAATATCAAACGGAATATGATGTATAAGGGTGAATGAATAATTTGAGACTAGCTTATTAATAAATATTTTGTATTCATGATACTCTCCGAAGGAAAAGCTACTTTGGTTTTCGTTTCCATTTGGGTCCAATTAACGTATTCAAATTATTGAAATAGATACAATGTAATTTAACAATTTGAATCGATCTTTGAAGACATAACGTACGAACAGTGGTTTACCAACTTTTGACGTTCTAACAAGTTTACTCCATGAAGGTTGTCATTTTAACATATTGAATGGCAAATTTATTTTGTTTGAACAATTCAAAATCTTGGGAATTCAAAGCATGTAACAAAAGATCACACTTTAGCTCACCTTCTTTCTATTTCCTTGTCTGTATATTTTCTTAGTTTTGCAATAGTAATCTCGATGCTGAAAGGTAAGATCTATTGAAGATTATTCGAATCATTTTAATCTATGTTGTCAAAGTATTTCAGCTTAATTCGCTTTGTTTTGACTTTTAATAACTAACTGAGATAAAACGTTATCTTAATATTGTACTTCATAGGACCCAGGATATGTAACCATTAAATGAAACGGTTTAAGGAATTACTAAATGCAATCTCTAGAAGATTTAAAAACATTAAATTTTTTCAAAAACACTTCAGGGCTAAAGAGTATATTTTTTACTAAACAAACTAAACAAATAAACAAATTCTTCCATAGATGCTAAATTGCAATATTAATCCTCTGCTTGAGAAAAACCTTAGATTTTTGGTCTCCTGTCTTTTGTGTTGATAATTTCGACCGCCTCTTCATTCTAAGGTCTAAATGTCTGCTGCGAATGGGACAAATATGTTGTGTTCCATGATGGGCTTGTATTTAGATTTTTTTATTCGTAGCTGCTCTTTCAACACCAGCTTCTATAGTCTTTGAAGAAAAGGGCAAGTTTGAGGGTGTAAGAGTGTCGGAGCAAGTAGCATCCCAGACTAGAGGTTGACCATTCGCCCATGGTATTAAGGTCATTCCGTCAGACCGTTTTCCATCTTCGCGTAATAAACCAACAGGTTCTTGGATAGATGGAGCATCAGCCAACGAAAGCGCGCATTTCAAAATGTCATTTAATTCGTTATGGTGGGAATGTCCTCCAACATTAAATTATATGATAGTCCATGTGTCCCTCTGAGATTCACAGTAAGACTGCATCGACCACATCTTAGAGCTATAGCGATTCTTAAACAATTGTCCAAAAACGTGCCCACGGATCTAGAAGGAAGTGCATGAAGCTATGAAGAAGACTCATTTTCCGATAAACCTAAGTATCGTGCTTTGTCCTCATCAGTGTTGAATGCTAGATTATTAATAATGCTGGACACGATGATTTCATCCCAGTTTCTGTGGAATGCAAACAAAAAGGGGGCGCAGTCTTCATATCTCTAGCTCCATGCTTCAAAGGCCTCGAGAAATAAAAGCACAGAGAGATGCTCGTCCTCATTAAGGTTCAACATCAGTTTGACCAAGTTCTGTGTACCGTAAATTGAATCCAGAAAAGCAGAAAGACAGATATCTATGGTTTCACGAGTCCCCAGTCTCCATGGTGGATAGGAAGGCTAACATTAGTTTTATAGTTCATTGTTCAGGGACGAATTGCAAATCCTTTGTAATGAAGTAAATATAAGATCATCAAATCTTTGTAGTATGCCTAAGCAATTCCACCAGGAGCCCATTCTAAGAAGGTAGGTTAGCTTTGGGATAGGAAAGCAGTTGCGTAGTAGATAATATATGTAAGAACGGCATGTGTTGTTCAACAAACTCCGAAGGAGTCGTTAGTGAATTTGCATTTTTTGTCAAAATAAATATCACTGTCAATTATTTTTTTAAATGCTTTAAGCCACAATTAACTTGAAAGACACATAGTGTATAGCTCTATTACCCATAGAAGAAAAACTGCTCGAAAAAGCCTGAATGGGTGTTTAAAAACTGTTTGGTATATTCACACTGACAAAATGTAATCTTCTAATAGTAAATAGATTTTTATATAGTTTCTCATAGATTATCAAAAGACATATAGGTTACAAAAAGCAAAGAAGAGCTCACATTTTACCTCACCAGAGAAGTATCAATTTAAGAAATACAAGTCCGTACACAGGACACAATTTCTGCAGCCGAGCTCAAGCCGCTTCGTAGAAGACTTACGACTCTTTAGATCAAATTCAATTCAAGAATCCAATCACAGGTAAGGAAACTTTGAGCTACACACCAAGAAGAGTTCACCATGCCATCTTGTCGAAGAGGTTCCGAATGCGTCTTAAGGATTCAATTACCACCATGTCTAGTGTGACACTGGAGTACACTTCGAAATCAACGGTTAGAGAAAAACAAAACACGCCTCAAAGATACAACTACGACACTCAAATCAAAGACAAGCTATCACAACGAATAAACAAAAGAGAAGAGATAAGTCAAGTTATCTCAATGCTGTTCATCCAAGCAATTCAGAAACAGTTAGATTTCAAAGACAGTTACGAAACAGCATGGTAATTATCACTGAAAGCCACCAACAAATCAGGATGGTTTAAAGGTCAAGCATCTTCGCCACAGAAGACGGAAAAAGCTAACAAGTCAACAAACCAGCAAAAATGACCTTTGATCGTTTATATTCAATCACGCAATTTAATTTTTATTTTCAATCCGTTTCAATGACTCCCACTTAATTAAAAATATTTAATCAAAAATATAAATTAATTAATTAAAATCCAATACTTACATTCGATAGATATTGCTCAAATATTATGTAAACTTCCTTGGCATTCTACGTATGTGGAGACGAAGACAACTTTAATCACGAACTAATTTTTAATGCTGCTATTAAATGTGCACTTTAGTTGGCTAAATTTTATATTCAATGAATGAAAAGAGCAAAGATCAGAAAAAAACATAAGAAAATAGAAAAACTTAGTTGAGAAAAGAGCAGACACTCTTATAAATATTTAATTATTAAGTATCAAGTTTAAATCACACTAAACTGTGCTAAATTGAATGTTAAATCTGTAACAGAACTCTTCACACTTCTCAATATTTAAAACATCATTATACCTTCAGCACTACATAAGCAAATCCTAAATTCGCACTCAATAGAAATCGCTTAATCTTGTTAGTGTATAACCTGTAGGCTACGGGTAAGTCGAATCGAGTTTATGGAGCTTATTCCAGGTAAACTTATTCCCGTGGGATGCAAAGGCATAAATGTTTGGTCTCGAGGGCCTTTTGTGAGAATGAACGCAGTAATCGGACTCTTGGGAATCGTAAAACATGACTCCCGTAAAATATGTAACAAAATGGAAACTTTGGAACAATTTTTCATTTTCTAGTAAATATTTGTTATCGTTCCCAGTCAAACGCTAGCTTTGTTCGTTTGGGTATTAAATAATTCGGTATCAAAAGTCCGGTAGAGGTTTAACCACGTCTATATAGGAATTGTCCGTCGAATCGGGAAAATTTATTTGTTCTGTCCCAATCATCGATTTTTAACTTTTTTTTGCCAAAGGAAGCTATTGAATTCAATTTCAGCGTGGATTTCTGAAAATGTTGTGGAAAATAGAGGCGGTTTTGTTGTATACCCAACACAATAAATAATTACGTTCGATTTAAGTCACTATTAAAATTTCAAAATCAAATTAAAAAGACTAAAATGAGTTTTCTTGAAGAAACTGCTTCAAGTTTTATACTTAGCCAAACTTTTAATGCGATAACAGCTATTAAACGTGATGAGATTAAATTTTATAAGAGGCAAAATGCTCTTTGTACTATAACTTAAGGCTGACGTTCTTCAAGAGGAAACATACAGATTAAAATTCCTGAGAACTTTTTAGTTTTTCTAACTATATCTGAAGGTTTGTTCTTTTAAAGTTATATTGCCAGCTTTGCAAATGTTTTAAAGATTTCTAGCAAAAAACTTCAAGTTTTTGATGTTTAATATCAGTACTTACAGCTAAGTAGAGAAAATCCTAGTACCAGTACAATTTCTAGAAATTTTCACTAAACTGTCTTTATAAAGAGCCCTGAGATGAATTCTTAAAATTTTTATCAGCAAATTCTAAAAACATCTCGAAAACCATTTCGAAGAAGGCATTTAAATTTTAACATGCTCCGTTCCAATTGTTTCTTGGAAGAGCAGAAACAAAACGAAATTAAGGTTTTGCAAGAGATTTTCCTGGAATATCTAAATATAAAATCGTGCTCGTAATGTGTTCCTTATAACTATATGCTTTCGAAACATTATGTAAATCACTTCATGGAATTTTAATTTAACATTATACCTAGTTTTTTAATTTTTTGTACCTTCCCATCTGTTCTTTTGAAATAAAAAAAATCTTCAATCAAGAGATGCTTTCTTTTAAGAATGTTTGGAAAGTTTGTTGGATTATCACATTGTTTACAAACTAAAAGTAAAAGTCTTTTCTTTTGGGATTAGTGGTCGAACCAAAAATCTTTATATGGTAATGTAATGCTTTTTTATTTTACTCGTCTGATTTAAGTAATTTACGTTCTCGATAGTTAACGATCAATAATTCTGAAAAGGCAAGCTTAGATAATAAAATGTCAGCAAAATATGTGTTACAACAACACATAATATGAGTCAAGTTTTTGTTCAAATAACTTTCAATCAGTAATAAAACTATTTTAACTGTTTATTGTTAAACTGCTCATTAAATCAAAGCCTTCCAAAATTATACAAAAACATTGTCAAAGGCCGTAACCTGTAAAGTTCCTTTTCGTGATTTATGAAGTTGTAAACGTTCAGAATACCATTTCTGACTACCCTCTTTGGTTGGTTTTAAAGGTGACTATTTGCGATAACATGTTATATAAGATCTACGCTCGTTTAAAGTTTGTTTCGGAAATCTCGACTTGGAATTTATATTTGTAGAGGGTGCAATTGTAAGATCAAAAAGTGCCCAAAAAGAGAAAAAACCTCATAATATAAATCACAAAAATTGCAGGATAAGCAAATGACTTTTACACTGACATCGATTGCTAGTGAACAAAGCTAGTAAGCAACAGTGACAACGGAGAGTTTAATGTGACTTTGGATGTAGTCGAAATGAATCGATGGGTAATACATAAATAATAGAGATTATTAAAATATTGGTGGACATAAAAGAATAGAATTATCTTGATGCAAAACTTCCTATTGTCCAGAGCAGTACAAATACGCCAGCAAGAAACTTACAAAAATTCTGCAATGGCTTTGGTGGCGTACAAGATTTATTGAATGCTTCGAACAACATAACAGAATTGTATGACTGCAATGTTATCAAATTCACATTGATAAATAAACCCTTGGTGGCTTTTGATTATCGATCATCGGTCTGGGTCCCAGGCGAAGAGATCTGCAAATGTGTGCCATCTTCCAGAAGGGATGGAAAATAGTGCGATGAACTTTACGTAAAAATTCCTACCAGGAATTGAAAACCGTTGGGTTAGAATAAATTCCAGTTGATGACAAAACAACCTTTATAGTTGAAACCACAAAGTCTAACAAAATCTCCATCCGAAACCTTAGTCACAAAACAACAACAAACATAGAGCAATTGGGATTCTACTATTCTTTTTTCTAACAAGCCAGTTTTGTCAGCAGCATTGCAACTATTGGAAATTTCATCGACAAACTCAATTAATACCAGGGTTGCAATTACAACATATCCGTCGTAAAGTTTACCATTTTTGATATATACGTACCCAGAACGTTTTGTCGTACGGATGCTATCTGTGTTGTTTACAGTGACTTGAGAATTTCGTCTTAGTCAAAAAATGGAATTTACTCGTAGAAATTTTCAACGTGGATTCTCAGCAACAGTGCATCGATCAACTCACTTTGGCTTTTGGCGATGAAGCACCATCCAAAACCACTGTATATCATTGGTTTGGTGAATTCACAGACGAGTTTAAAGAGGGTCGTCCAAAATCGATAGTTGTGCCAGAAAACATCGATGCTGTGCGCGAACTGATAATGCAAGATCGTCATGTGACATACCGTGAGGTTGAGGCATCTCTGGGAATTAGTATGACAAGTATACACAAGATTTTACATAAACAGTTAGCTGTGAAAAAGATTTGTTCGCGTTGGATTCTGCATAATTTGACAATGGCTCAAAAAAACGCTGGTGTCGATTGGTGCAGAGGAATACTCAAAAAATTCAATCGTGGTGCGTCAAAAGCCGCGTATAACATCTACGCAGGCGATTAATCTTGGATCTATGCGTATGAGCCCGAAAGTAAACAGCAGTCCACTGAATGGGTCTTCCAAGATGAGCCGAATCCAAGAAAAGTTGTTGGTGCAAGAAGCAGTTCGAAGCAAATGCAGCTACAGTGCCATTGGAGGATTGTAGAACGGTCAATTCTGAATGGTACAGAATTATTTGTTTGCCAGAAGCCTTTGGAGAATTAAGGAAAAACATTCAACAACGCAGGATCATCCTTCACCACGACAATGCGAGCTCTCACACATCGGCCTAAACATCTCAATATTTGACCAGTCAAAACATCGAATTAATGGGTCATCTGCAGTACAGTCCTGGCTTGGCACCCAATGATTTTTTTTTTGTTCCATTTCGTAAAGAATAAACTACGCAGTCAACGATTCTCGACGTCAAAAAAAGTGGTTGATGCATTCAAAATGCATGTTTTGGAGATACCTCAATCGGAATGGGAAAAGGGCTATAAACATTGGCCCACACGAATGCGAAAGTGTATCGATCATCGTGAAGAATATTTTGAAAAACAATAAAACCATTTTCAATGATAAATAGTTGTTTTTATTTATTATTCTGGATATATAAATAGCAACCCTCGTATAACCAGTGTACAGTAAAAAGTTGGATGTGTGATGTGAGAAGCAAGATATCGGATGAATAGAAAACACATAACGTTAATGCCAAGTTACAACAGCATTAGTTGAAAAAAATATGGAGTTATTGAACTCGCAGTTTTAAGAACCTTAAATTGCCGGATTGAATTGCTTTTAAAACTATTATTTCTTCAGAAGGTACTTTTTCAGAAATTTTGTCAATAGTTTCCAAGAAGAAAATAAACGACCTCTAATTACAACAAGGCTACTTAACACCTATTATTTCAAACAAAGTGAAGATTCAAGATCATCTGTTTAGAACTTCCGTGGTTATCGACCACCTGTTGCTAAAGATACAATTAGCATTACTAACAGAGTTCTTTTTGCTAATCTCATAAACTATTTGTTCCTCAAAGAAGTTAAAACCATTCAATGACCAGCTAAAAGCTCTCAAACTCTTGAGCATCTCCGAAATTCAAAAGCTATAGCAAACATTTACAGACTGTTATCTAAGTTGGTGTTGGTTGACTGGTTGGTGTTATTGCTTATTCAAAGAAGAATAGACAGTAGAGAGATTAAGAGTTTCTGTATTCTGGTTTGTTGCTGTGCTATCTCACTGAGAAAAAGACATCAATTTATCTTATAATATCAGCTTCCAACCGTTAGTCATCCTAGGTGGTTTGATAAGGGGCAAACTCGCTGTAGCTAGCTTGGTAGAAGGGAAATCCCGCTAAATGGAGAAGACCAGGATAAAGAACCATCATATAGTGACTGTCTGCAGGCTCCTCATAAGACTCAGTACACATTGCCATCTTAATATACGCTCTTGTAAATTGCTACGCAATTACCTACGGTTCTGATAGTACAAACGCTCAGGATATTTGCGTTTTACATAAAATCTTCCAAGCAAAGGTAAGATTACTGAAAGTGTGGAAAAAACAACCAACGTTTAGAGAGAGTGGAGCTAAAACTTCTATAATTGAGAAGAAATATGATGGTATTAAGTATAATCT
Organism: Ignelater luminosus; assembly: GCA_011009095.1. Lineage (NCBI taxonomy): Eukaryota > Metazoa > Arthropoda > Insecta > Coleoptera > Elateridae > Ignelater > Ignelater luminosus. The sequence goes on along the minus strand of VTPC01089826.1, from coordinate 56,402 downwards.
TCGCCGCAAAGTATCTTCATTGCAGAGATGAATTACCAAGGAAACTGGTGAAGTGGTTTTCAAATGTACTAATTTCTGTCAAACGAGCAGCCTATATGTAGATATGGCCACTTAAATCTTTTTTGTTGTGAAGAAGCGATATACATACATAAATGACTCCAAATTTGATGAGGCTTTGGTTTCGAAAGGGTTTGATTATTTCTGATAAAGGTTTGTACACATAGGAAAATTAGATTTCGCATGGTGGTCGATTCATGTATCATTGATACTCCAGATGAATGCTCTACCAAACGAATTAGCAAATCTTTTCCAAGTAAGGTAAGTATAGGCATTAAATATGCACCGAGTTATTTTGACAAGAAGCATTTTGGATTTAAACTTAAACTAAACACATTAAGATAATTAATAAAGAAATCTCCATCTCTCCGTGGTTGCTTTTTGATGTTTACAATATTAAATTCACAAATTGCATTTTTTATTTCCAATAATTCTATTTACTCAAATTAGTTTTTATTGAGACTATAGTAAGCACGAAATTATTGGTAAGCAATACAACTATAAAATGAAACTTATACGCGAAACATGCAATGTTATCTGGCAATAGTACAACGCCTGTATCATGTACTAGTCTTAAACAAAAGTGTTACACGTATGGTTAGAGGTTACATAATGGTACTAAATTATTGATCAAACTGAATATAAATTTATCTCTCTATTGTATATCATAATTTCTTATAAAACAACCATGCAGTTTAGTAAAAAACAGCATGGCATTCAAATGACACCATTTTTAAATCATACAAAAACTTACATTAAAACAGAAAAGAAAGAAACCTCAATAATCATTATTTATTCATAATATTGACATTGATTTTAAAACGTAACAGTAATCGATCAGTCGAGTAAAATACAATAATTATAAATTATAGCAATATTTCTACGTAATCGTTTTTATATTTTATTATTTACAGCATGGCATGTTTAACTGTACTTTGCGTAATTTTAGGTATACTTGCATTAAGGAAAAATAGGATACAGACCGCAGACAAGAAAACATTTCATGAATGATTTATAGCAGGTATTGTAAAATACGGGGAAAATTATTCATGGTAACTGATAACCCAGTATTATCAAACTAGCAGACTGACAATTTAATTATGTATCGATTATGTTACTGTTTATTAAATACTATTTCAATGATTTTGAAAGAGAAACCCAATGCCATCAAAATATTCAAAGGTATTCTTATTTTAGCTAAAAATTAAAATATATAGGTTTGCCCAATATTTTGTTTATTTCTTTCCAGCAGGAAATCCCAAAAGGGCTATAATTTAATTACATTATTGAATTAATTGTAATTTGTTTCGTTTACATGTTTAATGATATATTTGTTTAGAAAGTTATTTTTTTACCATTTGGAAATTAAGGTCAGGGCCGAAATGAGCGTGTTTAGGATTTTGTTTTTCTTTTTAATTCTGTAATTGCAATTATCAATTATATTAAATCGCGTTGTAGGTATATGCAGTGCAAATTTCCCCCATTAATTAACATTTGTGTCTACTTAACAAGTTTAGGGAGATATTTTGATAGGTTGCATAGGCATGTTTTCCATATATGACCTGCTGTGCAGATTTGTAATTAGATAATACGTGGAATAATTATTAATGATTATTCTCCCTCACATAATGTTTCACAGTTTAACTATTTTGTTGTTGACTAGGATATCTGGACAAAATTAAACTTCATTCATTTACAGATTATAAATTACATTTGATCCACATGAACTTTATAGAGGCATGTTCGCGAAAAAAGTGCACAACTGCATTTACAAAATAACTATAAGGAAAAAACTGAACATATTTATCAAACGTATTATCTTACATCTAAATTATACATTTCTGGAAAAATCGCTAATTTTTCGGCAAAGACTTCTGTACACCAATATCTGTTACATTATTCAGAGTTTTGTTCCATATCTTTCTAAGCTGATCTAAGATTTCCGAGACTTGTCAATTTTTATAGGATATCTTTATTCATTGTTCTTGCTACAAAGAGGACATTATTTGTCCTTAGCAGGTTCAAAGTATTTGCTGCGTAGGATGCGCTGGCCAAGTCAGGCCAAAATAATGGCAAAAGTTCATGTTGTTTATACAGCTGGAAAAATTGTTTTTGAAGGCATTCACTGCAATATGTTGCAGCATTTATGATACCTTTTGTAAAAAGTGCATTTTAGCTTTTCCTACACGAGCAGATTGTTTGCCAATTAAGAAATGTCTTCGTAGAATTTACTAACACACGTTGCTTTATTTGCTTTTTTGACATCTCCTTCAGCAATAATGCGAACCCGTGGACTGGGCAATGTACTTTTCATCGCTTACCAAAACGCATTGTTCAGGATCTGTGCACAATCACTTTTGTGGCATTTTGAATAAAAGTACAACAAACAATAAAATACAAACATATTTAACGTTGACAAATAGTGCTAAATGGTATCGTACCTCTGCAATTCCAATTAAGTTTGTGGTAGTAGGAAAAAATTAAAATCCAAATGTGCAGTTTCTGTATTATGATGCTGAGGATATGGGAAATTTTTAAAATATATGGAAAAACGGAAAAAAGAAGTCTATACGTGCTATTTTATCTCAGAAAGTTGAGCCAAAAATTCGCCCAAAAACTGAGACTAATTTTCAAAATTATTACGAAACAGCTACTAACTTGACCCTCTCTTGAATTTAAGCTTTTAACCAATCATAAATTTATTGTATGAATTATTTTTATTACAATTTAAGTTTATCTTTATATTTTCACTTTAAACTTGAATTCTTAACTTAAACTGTTTACTTCAACATCTTAACTTAAACTTCCACTTAAGTTCTTGACTTAAACTGAGCTAAAAATTAAAACTAACGCTTCTTGCAACCCTTTTGCTTCCTCTCCCCATCTAAGCCGAAGCCAACCGCCTGTTGAAGAGGCAAGGGATGCCGCGAAAATTTAAATCGGCACGGAAACCTTAACATACTCCCGGCTGTTGATGCATCATACATCAACCAGTTTAATTCTTAACCATAACGCTACACTTGCGACTATAACTAAGAAGTACAATTTAAATGAGCTTCTACAGGAAATTAATAAGGAAATATAGCATGCTCTTATCTTTAAAAACAATCATAATTCTTCTCGTTTATCATCGATTGAATGAATTAACACAACATCCATTTTAGCAAAACGTATGTCATACGTTAACTAGAACCTTTAACTTGATTAGATGTAAAATAACATCGCTTGCAAAGTATATAAAACAAAACAAACAAGAACAGATACATGAAATGGTTAGACATATTACAATATACCATAACAATGAAAAATTATAAATGCAAATGCAATCTTTACATAATAAAGGTGAATCAAGAACTTATAATTAAAATGCACTTTTCTTTCAACTTGCGAAGAGAGCAATTTTTTTTTAAACTGCAAATCACTCGCGCACTTTCTTCTTCAACATTGTGGAAGAACACACATTTTGTTGACTGCTCTCTTAAATCGCGAACCATTTGCACATTCTACCGTGGCAACGCAAATTTTGCCATCGCTAGGCGATGGAAACGTTTCCACCACACAAGCTAAAGGCCACTGTAAAGGTTTTGTGTTTGAGTTAGATAACAGCACTAATGAGCCGACCTTTATATCCACATCGGTGTCGCGGAACCACTTGTTACGACGTTGGTAGGTCGAAATTACTTCTTTCGACCATCGAACCCAAAAGTGTTGAATAAGCTTGTTGAATGGCTCATTAATCAGTTCCGTCTCAGGGATACAGGTTGCACTTCTTCCCAATATGAAGTGCATCGGTGTTAATGCCCAATAGTCTCTGGGATCATCTGATAAGGGACTCAAAGGACGGGAATTCAGGATCATCTCGATTTGGGTTAGAACGGTATATAGCCCTTCATAATTTAAATTGGCATTACCAATGATTTTGTATAAATAAATTTTAAGAGACTTTATGTTAGACTCCAACAAACCTCCAAAATGAGGGCTGCAAGGAGGTGAGAAATGCCATTCAATCCCTTCCTGAGCTGTATAATCCAGCACATCAGTTTTTGTGGTATTTTGGTTCAAGAATTCATAAAATTCTTTAATTTGTTTGGCTGCGCATATAAAATTGGTAGCATTGTCACAATAGATTGCCGAAGGCTTTACTCGTCTAGAAATAAAACGCTTTAAAGTTTCTATGAAGGCTTCGGCGGACAACGATGTCACTGCCTCTATGTTAACTACCTTTGTATTCATGCAGATAAACAAGCAAATATAACACTTAATCAATTTAGAATTACGGGTACATTTTTCTTTAATTAGCACCGGCCCTGCACAATCTATTCCTACGAAAGTGAAACATGGTACATATTGCTTTGTGCGAATGGATGGTAAATTACCCATTTTAACTTGTACACGATGGGGATGTACCTTGAAACAAATCACGCAATTTCGTGTTATCCTTTTGCAAGAACTGTTGCCTTGTAATGACCAAAATTTTTCGCAAACTAACGAGAGTAATGGAGATGAACCACAATGTAAATATTTTATGTGGTAATGTTTTAAAATTAATTCCGTCAATTTATGTTTAGCAGGAAGCAATATAAGATGAATTTTATCATAGTTTAAATCAGAATTTTTTATTCTACCGCCTAATCTTAGAACGTTATGTTGATCAAAAAATGTATCGAAATATCTGAGCCTCGAACTTTTACTTAAAGGCTTTCCCGCCGACATAGATTTGATTTCCTCAGAAAAGCATTGTTCTTGACAAAGTTTGACTAACTTTAATAATGCTAAATTTAATTTACTTATTGAAAGTGTTTCATTGAAATTAATGGTTTTATTTTTAGCACTTTCAGAAATTCTCAGCATGTAAGCAAAAACTCTTTGTAATTTTGAGAGTGTGGAGAACTGTTAACAAGTTCGTTAAACGTTTCTTCTTGTTGTTGCAAGACTAATATTGGTTTTGTAATTTTTAATTCAGGATCTTCAATTTCAATGTCTTCATTATGTTCGTTGGCCTGCGTATTATCAACTAAGAATTTAGGCCCGTTTAACCAAAGCGTATTTTTATTTAATTCTGTGATAGTTAAACACCTAGATATATCAGCTGGGCGCACCGAAACGCCTTTATCAGTTGCGCAACGAATGTAAATGCATGCGCCGCCGTAGCTAAGCTGACTAGCGTCGGCGAATCCATGCAAATTTACCTGCTGCAAGTAGCCTTGAGTTATGCAACGTAGAATTACTAATTTTGAAATTGCATTTGAATATTTTAATAGAAATTCCCGCTCACGTTTAAATTGAACAGGCAATGGTTCATTAAGCTTGTTGTCAGCTAAATTTATGTTTAATGGAATTTTTAAAACCCTTTTGTTAAAGGATATAGAAGGAACTAAAGCTGTAATTTTGTCAATCAATAGACAATTAATGGCTTGCTTATAATTTGAAGATAAGGAATTTATTTTAATATCTACGGAATTATTTAGCTTAGTTGTATTAAGATTCACTCTTGAAATGTTTATGTCGACCTTATTCTGATATAGTTTTAATTTGCTAACTAATTCACGATTTATTAAGTTGTTTTTACTGCTTCCTTCTACTTTTGCAGTTGGTAACAAAGTTAATGCTTTATTTTGATTGTAGTTGCATACTGGAATGGGTTCTACTTGAAGTTCATCTTTTGTGGCACGCAATTCATCTTTTTCCGTTTTATGTAATAGGGTATTATGAAATTTACTGCAATGCTCGCATCTTGCTGTTGATTTACAACTGTATTGCTAGAATGCTTTAAACAATTTTTACATGTTTGCAAAGTAGTTACTTTTTTTATTCTATCTTCGACTGTTAAGTCTTCGAATTTATCGCAGTCTGGCAAATAATGTTGCTGACCACAAAAGGTGCACTTCACCGCTTTTTTATTATTTGTTAGCAAGGTGATATGCTTGTTTGGAACTTGCAAATTTGATTTTGATTTGTAATTAAATTTTGCTTTTGAGCCTTTTTCTAATGCGTTTTCTAGTGTTGGCAAAGACAGCCTCGGAAGGGATTGTTGCATAGCCCCTTGGGGTTTAAATTCATTTTTGGTTAAGCCACTTGGAATTTGTTGGTTATTTTCAGTTATTTGAGTTAAATTCCTTACCGCTTTATGTTTATCTATTAAATCCTTCGCTTTAACTACATACCGAATTTGTTTTTTCAGAAATTCCTGTCGAGTCAATAAATTTCGTTTTCAATTTCTACTTTAGATAATTGAAAAAGAGAATTTTGATAATCTTTTAATAAAAATTCAATGCTCTGGGTTTCTAACAAAAATATTTTCAAATCTTCCTCGGATGGATTTTCCGGGAAATTTGACAGTGAGTTTCCAAATTCATTTAGCGAAAACACCATACTTCGTGCCGCATTTAAGTGCCGGTTGTTTTTTGTAATTAAGACGCTATCGTCTTCTTTGTTAACTTTTGGCATTTTTGCCTTTTTACAGCCAATTTATATTATAAAGGGTAAACCAGGTAAAGAAAGGATAAACTTACAATAGGGCTTCCGGGGGCGGGCGAGTCGTCACGTCGCTGCTTCTTTGTCCTCAGGAGTGCAAAATAATGGCACAGGACCCAGATTAGGGACACGTAATCGTCAGACCTGCAGCTTGGTGCAGGTATTTTTTTTTATTTTTGAATAGGGCTTCCTGGGACGGGCGAGTTCTCGTCGCTATGTTTCTTTGTCCTCAGGAATGCAAAATAACGGCACAGGACCCAGTTTAGGAGCACATACAGGTTTCTTTTGGCGGCAATTTGAAGATACACTTCTTATTAACTACATTTTAATTTATTATTTTTATTATTTGCTTTTAATTAATATTATTGTTACTTTTATTGTTAATTTTTAGTGCACTTTGATTTCCAGAGCCGCTGAATCCGGCTCGAAGGACCATTTTTATGATTGTTTTATTTATTCTTACTAGAATTCTTGAGTTTAAGCTTTTAAACAATCATAAATTTATTGTATGAATTATTATTATTACAATCTAAGTTTATCTTTATATTTTCACTTTAAACTTGAATTCTGAACTTAAACTGTTTACTTAAATATCTTAACTTAAACTTGCACTTGAGTTCTTGACTTAAACTGAGCTAAAAATTTAAACTAACGCTTCTTGCAACCCTTTTGCTTCCTCTCCCCACCTAAACCGAAGCCACAGATTAAATAAAGGTCAGATTCAACAAATTTGTGGATTCTATTGTTCTCTCTCTCAAAGCAACTCCCAGAGCTTGCTATTTTGACATGTACTGCGCAAGCAGTACAGCTTGGTATGCACTTTTCATAAAACGCGCGTAAAAGAGTAGGCGTGGTAAACTCCCAGAGCTGCAAATGTAAATGTGCAGAGACAAAAATGGGAACATTGGTGGAATAGGGAGTGAAATATCTGACCTTTATTTAATCTGTGCCGAAGCCAACCGCCTGTTAAAGAGGCAAGGGATGCCGCGAAAATTTAAATCGCCACGGAAAGCTTAACACTCTCTTCTCAAGAAAGAGAGAAGAAAACAAAAGGAAAGTCAAAAATACTGATTTGCAAACAACTTCTCTAAAGAAGAAAGCACTAACTGTTCTTCTCTATTCTAAAACTAAACATGAAATTACTTTAGTGTTCTACTTTTCAGACCAAATACATAATGCACAATATAGCTATCCAAAGATTCACAAAATCGGCGTTCCTTTTCGTCCTATTATCAACATCTCAAAATCGTTGATTTGTCTGACATTCTAGAAACGTACATAATACTCCCCATACTTTTACTTTATTCACTTCTTATGTTACTCTTCTACGAGAGGGCGTATTAGTCATTTTTCGATTAAACCATTCTGTTTTTAATTTTGTAAACGGTTTTTGGCAGCTTGTGATACAGGTCAAAACATTGATCTAAATATCTGGTAACCGTGGTAGAGAATTGTTGCGTTTGGGTTCATTGTCTTTGCAATAATAGATTAACAACTCAAAATTTCTAGCGCTTCATAAACATCGTTTTTGTCATCTGATTTTAGGACCAATTGGATGTAATCCTTCGAAATCATTGCCTTGAGATCTTCGGAATCTAAACCCAAAAACTGCTTTTTGTAATAATTTGAAATTGGGCTATCCGCTAAATAGTCTGAAAAATTACCCCTGGAAGATTTTCAAAAGCTAGGAATCTCCCCTATTTTGTTGTATTACACTTCGTCTAAACCCATTTTGTCTAATGCCAAATTGTTTAGTCGCCCCCTTTGTCTAATGTCTGATGCCAATTTGACTAACGAGTCATTCTGTCTAAAACTAATTTCGTTTAACGTTAATTCGTCTAATCCTAATTTATAGTTCTCAGGCACGCGTTCATTTTGCATGGCTTTTCTCATTTTACCTAACAAATAATTTTGTGTTTCATACTTCATCCATACTTGCCGCGCCAAACAAAAATAAACACGCGTTATCAGCACGTGATTTAAAAACTAGCGTTCCTATTGATCGGGTAAGAATACCACACCACCCTTTACACCACTTATCTTGTAAATAAATTGTCAACTTGAGAAAACTTTCCCTTTTTGGGGAGAATTGCCTCGTGATTACTTTATCTATTTAGCGTTGCAATTATACCACGTACTAGCTGATTTTTGTTGCATTAGACAAAGTAGGCCATTAGACAAAATAGTATTAGAGACGATGGCGCATTAGACACAATGGAATTAGACCAATTGGCATTAGACGAAAACAATATCAAAGTCACTTTTAAAACCATATCTTTCAGTTTCTATCTTCACCAAAGGACAATCTCCTTCGCTAGAAGTGACGTACATCTATGTAGATTATAGAAAGTACATTTTTGTTTCTGGGGATAATTATTGTGTAAAATCAAATTTTATATCTACACTTACAGTTGCCAAACACAAATATATCAAAACAGCTTATAAAACATTAATTGAGAATTTAATTATCTTAAAAGCTCTAGTTTATCAGGAAAGGTTTGTTTAATCCTGCGTCTGCAAGTACACCTTGGAACTAAACAAAAAATTGCGATTCAGTCCAACACCAACAAAATTATCTTAATCGACTATTACTCGTGGAAAACAGCTGGAAATAATTTTAGTTAAACCTAATATGCAACGTCAGTAAAACGTATTTCTTCCAATTTCTGCTACAACCGCGAAAACAAAGAAAAGATACAGAAAGCAAAATCAGGCAAGGTAGAAGGATAACATATATAACCACCATTCTATTTTTAACTGAAAACTGCTGGATATTTGAGACCATGCAAGTAAAAGAACTTCCAAGCTGTAAAAGCCACTTCTCTCTCTCTTTCATTCTTTCTACATTTGACCTGATGACGATCTTCTATGTAGTTTGGCAAACGATTTCCTCGTCTTTGCCAGCCCTGCTTGTAAAATAACGGCCAACACATAGTTGGTCTTTAGCAGACATTTTAACTGTTTTACTTAGTTTTTGGACAACCTTGGGCATTGTCGTAGTTTCAACTGCATCTCTTCCCATAAGAAAATAAGACTTCATTAAGTTCAAATAATGATTAAAATATTATTAGTTACTGAGATTTTGGGGTTTAGACCGGTTCATATTTAAGGGAACAAACCAAAAAAATCTCAAGTTCAATTTTAGTAGTTATGCCTTCTAAAACAGAGAATCTAAAGTTTTTTCAAAAAAGGCCTTCTCTCTCTTGAATTATTACAAGTCGGCCTTTGATGTTTGTTTGAGTCTCTGTTTAAAAACTAATGATCATTTTAAAGTTTGAAAATCTTGAGACGTAAAGGAATCAAGTTTGTACCAGTAAATTAATTTAATTCTTATTATCACAAGACTTAATTAAAGAGGAAAATCAAAGTTTAAACTCTTATGGTGGAGTCTAAAAAATTCAGATTTTGGGCAACACATTCCAACAGACGACATAAAAATGAGGAAAACATGTTTTCTAACTAGAATTAGAAACAAAACTTGTTGGATTTGGATCGTGTTAGCAGATAATATTTTTACACAAATGGACTGTAAGCTAAAAATCCTGACGAATAGAACAGAACAACAATACGATAACAATAATAACCCTTTCGTTACAAAATCTTAAATTGTCTTGTGAAGACTACCACTTCAAATAAGTGTCTAAAATCGAATCTATCGTTTTAACGTTTCTACTTTTCGTTTTCCCGGAAAAGAGCCTAATAAAATTTTTAAAACAACGACGTTACATAAATAGCCTTCCTTCCTTTTTCCTCTTTTTCAAATTAATATTTAACCCCTACTAATGTCTAATTTCCCAAAGCACTAATGTTAATAATATGAAACAATGTAAAATACATTTTGACCTTCATGTACATATTTCCTGTTGTGGTCACATTTATGGCCGTGTTTTTCTCTGCGTGAGACACATAGCTGAACCACGCATCAACAACCCTACGGGACGCATCTGTTTTCACCCCTAATACGTCAGATAAATTTCCTGCTTTCATTTCAGTAAGTGCATTTCTTTGTAGATCCGATTTAATTACGTTTTCTTTAGATTGGCGTTAAGAATTATTACTCACTTGTCTAAATACTGAAAATCGTTTCGTGAGGTCTCGGCAAAATAAATCTTATCAGCTACAAAACAAAAATAAAAAGATTTGTTGTGTGAATGCCCTTTTCAGGTTATGAAGTTCAAAGTTTGAACATGGAAAGCAATTTTTATAAATTGGTTTGGAGAAAATAAGACATTTACGTCATTAATATTTTTCATTTTTGTTCGATAATTTATTTGAACCGAAAAAAACTTGATTTTTGTAAATTTTTTTGTTGTGTAATAAAAGAAGCCAATAAGTTTTAATTTATAGCACATTTTAAAGTTTGCAAATTAAAAGTTCTTTTAAAATGTAGAGATTTACTTACTTTATCATTCTTACTTATGATAACATTAATCATGAGAGCTCCTACTCAATTATGTAGTGATCAGGATTAACTTCGAAACGAAATGGAAGATTCACTTTATCTTCATTTCATTATCCAATACATTAGATTCTTTGCATAAAGAGAGAGAAACAAAATCTGTTTTATTTTTACAGTTTCTTGGTATACCCCTTACGTTTGAGGTTTCTTAGACGTCATGAAATAAATATTGACAAACGACCTGCGTAGGTTCTTTTCAGCCTTTAGTTAAGATATTTGATAAAATGAGCTTGCAAAGCCTGTTATTATTTATGTTAGTTTAACAAACCCGCCTACGTACTTTTTTTACCTTTTCTCATTTTCATGTACGTAAGTATAAATACAGAAAATCAGCAGTACCAGCGTTCACCTTCTAGTTTTTAGTTTTTCTTTTACAACTAAACGGAAAACTGGCAAATTTTTCTTATTTCCGTTTTTTTTTCTTGATTATCTAAAGGATAAAATTGCTATTCAAAGTACACGTAACCGATGGAAGGTGCACAGGGTGATTCGAAACTAAAGGACTTAAATTTAACAGATATGTTGAATTTGATGTTTAAGCTAGTTTTTACCATGAACAGTTGGATCCTGTAGTGAAAACAACTTTTAGAGTATCGTTTTCTTTTCTATCAAAATCGATTAGGGATCATCGTCTACTGAAACTTCTGTGTGTAAAGCATTCATTGTATCGAATGTACTTCTTTCTTAGAATAATGTCGGCATAAATCAGTTCATCATACATTTGTTTACAGAAAAAAGTATAATATAATACAATCGCAGTGGTTTTTTGGGCTAAATTAAGTAAATTTTGAGAATCTTAAAAGCGGCTTTTATTTGCAAACTAATTTTGACCCTCATTTTACATTTAACTTTATTTTATGTTAGAATTCAAAGTTTACTTCTATCATCTTTACTCGTTTTTGAAATGTTTGTAAATGTGTTTATCTTAGTTAAGAATATCATTTTGTTAGTTAAACTTTTCATGTAGAAAATAAGCGTTAGAAAGAGGTTTTGTAAGATCGAATTTCGCTATACAAAAACAAAAAGGACCCTGTAGATTGTGCTGAAATTTTTAAATCCAAAATTAATTTATTATCCTGCAATAAATAATTTTAATAAACACTACAAGCTACGAAATTAAACTGGAAAAATGTTTGAACTGCAACTTAAAAGAAATTATTAAATTATTAATTTCGCTGAGTTGCACTATGCACCTCAGGTATATCAGCAAAGTGCTTAAAAATCAATGCGACATATAAGATGATGACACATTTGTTATTTACCATTCAAAACACGTCAATTTATAAAGATAATTTATTTTAATTTTTTTAAGAAAATTCGGAGTTAATCTGCAGATGTTAATAAGACTTCAGAAGATTATCTTGCAGAAAATGCAATAGTTTTAACATTGTCGAATGTTTCTACGCCATTCTAGTTTTGCAGGTCACCAAACATTTCTATTTAAATAAGACCCAAGCCATATTTAGCTAGTTAGAACAGAAAAGTTATAGAGAGACCGTCAGTTAGAAGTAATAAATTAAATTTAAGTTTTTTATAATAAATTCCAAGTTAATATTAGTATTGGTAATCTGTTCTTGTAAAAAAGTAGTAATAATCTTTCTGGTTAGAAAAGCAGTTGATCCTGTTTTATTTTAAGTTTAGAATTTTTCTTTCGACTTTCCTTTTTTGTTTTTTTTTAAATTTTTGTTCAGAAAATCATTAGAATAACAAATCAACAAGTAGACCATTTAACACCTGAGATAAATAAGTCAAAATTACAATGAGCAAAATTGAATTCCTTGGCATTCAAGTGTATGGTGTTGTATCTTTTTAAAATTTTCAGTTTTATTTTTGGTTTTGCTCTTCCTGACACATACCTCCCTAATATATGTATAATACCTATTGCTATGGATTTCAATGCTAAAATCTCAAAATAAAAATAATTTAACATGAATTAAGAAGAATTTGTGTCAATTAAAGGATCATTAATTAAATATGCTATAGAAATGAAATAAAAGATTAAGTAATATAAGGGAAAAGCTGTCTTAAAATTATCAAATATGTGGAAGTAGGTAAATGCTAGTTAGTTCATTTTAAGATTCATATAAATAAAGCGACTATTAAGATTTAAAGATAGGACAGTATTTGTTTGGTGTTGTTGTTTTTGTTAAAAACAATTAAAGTTTCATCAACACCACATGCGTCTACAATATATAAAGAAAATTAACTTAAACATTTTACTTTAACTGATTTTATAAGCAAGAGTTCGAGACATTAATATAAAAAAATTCAAAAGTTCAAAAAAGAGATTATGGACAAAAGTTACTTCATTTCTTTGTTCTATATTGCAAAATAAAGCATTAACTTTGTTCACGACATAATATCTTGAACAAATAAATTTTATTACTTTGTGTTTGTTTGATATTATCACACACTTGCTTATCTTACAGCGAAAAGTACTTTTTCATTGATTAGAAGTTTTTATGGGTAGCTTCTCAAGACAGGGTTTGCTACGCAAACCAGCGCAGATAACACGCTGCAATAATTATTTTAGCTTAGGTTTGTTGGCGTTTTTATTCCTTTGTTTCCAATCTTAGATCTCTTGAGGTTATTTGGATGTTGACATTAGTTTTGGGATTTTCTCCATGTTTCAGTTGGTATATAAAAGACTAAAGTATAGAATTATTACTGTTTTTCTAAGTTACAGTTACAGTCAAATGTTTGATTATGTCTAAATTAATACACGAGTTTTAAACTTTGAGATAAAGTTCTATGCAGATCGGAAATTCTCTACCCACTCCATCTCCGGCACTTAAGCTAGTTTGCTATCAGGATTTTTGTTTCTGTTCGGATTAGATTTTATAGCTTCATTTTCTACCGTAGAAGTATAATTAATCCTTATTAGCTTTGTAAGTTTTGGATCCAATATAAAATTTAATTAAGATTTTGGTGTGTACATTAAGTCTATTTTCTTTGGTGTAAGTGCTTCTATGAAATAACTATGAAATAGGATTCTTTCTTTGAAAACTAAAGAATGGAAATTAAGTATGAAGTAATAGTCTAAAATCTTGCTGTACTTACTTGGTTTTGAAGAGTTTTCGTAGCTTATAATAGTATTGGAAGAAAATTATTTTTAAATGTCTTTCATAAATATTCTTTTGTAAACTATTAACGCACTAAAAACTGTGAAACCTAATCTCTTGAAAAGCCTGTTTTCAAAAAAAATAAAAATTTCTTCCTGTTTATGTACAAAAGATATTACTGAAACTAATTTTAAACAAGAAAAATGTAATAAGGTAGAATGATGTATACATCAATAAATCAGTAGCCATTCAAACGTGAAAATTTTTGTTTCCAAAAAATAATAAAACTATCGTAAATCATTTTAATTACATATATTTATTGTCAGATAAACAGTGAACTTGTTTTAAAACTATTTTAGTTTTCCAAAACATTTAACTTAACGATTTTGAAGGACGTTAATTAAATTTCTGTACATTGCAGGAGAATACAAGGTATTTTGATCAAAACAAGGTACAACTGTTAAAATTACGTTCCTTTAAACCGAGAATTTGGTAAAAGCACGAAAACAGCCAAAAAAGGAAAGATCGAACTCAGCTTTTCTGAGTGTAGAGCTAATCTCTACGTTGGGTCAATACAAAGGCACCAGAAAGGAAATATTTGCCCTTGCTCTCAAAAAAGGTTGTAAGCCTACCGTAAAACGAAATATTTCCAGCATTTAGAACTAGGATTAACCGGACGCAGTTTCATAACTGCGTTAAACTCAATAAAGAGGATACTTATATGAAAAGTGAAGAATATACTGACATAGTCTGTCTAATAAATTTATTTGAAAGTCAAGCAAATATGGCGTAATAATATTATAAGAAGCTAACAGTAAACAAAATCGTTCCTGATGCTTTATTTTACGTAATGTTACGTAGCGTTTGCCTCCAGGCATTTAAGAGTTTTATTGAAAGTCTGTGGCAAATCTAAATATACAGCGTGGATGTTTTTAAATAGCGATGCTAAATTTTGATTTGATCATCTGTAAGCATTTATTTTTCATTTTGCAGTAATACGCTATTTGCCTAGATTTTCTTATGTTGCTTTAAACAACTGACTGAAATGTTAAAGCTCATAGCAAGTCATGATCGGTAATTTTATTAAAGACTGTATAAGAGGAATCGATTTAATAATTGCCGCAGGGCAGCTAAACAAAATAAGTTTAACAAAAAAAGATTGACGTATGTACAAAGAATAAAATTGGAAAAATAGAATTACAAACTAAATTTCAAGCTTTAAGTAAAACCCTGTCTGAATGCCTACTTAGGTAAGACTTGCGATTCTTGATCATCTTGCAGTTAAACTTTGTATGGAGCAGATATGCATATTTTTGATAGGTGTGTAACTAGATTTAACTTAAAGTTCCTTTCCTTGTTATATGGAAAGTCGTATTTTTTAAAAATGTAAAGCAGGGCTGTTTTGATAATATAATGCTTGACAAATTTATGCCTCCTCTTGTACTTCAATAATGTAAAACATCTCTACTTAGGTATTGTATTCATCAGCATCGTTCATGATTCTTCTAGTTACCATGAAACTAGTGAAACTCCCAGTTCAAGACCACATTGAAGTGGAGCTTACTCAGAAGGACACGTCAAGATAAAAAAACATTGTGGCTGATAATTCTGATCAGATACGACTTTAGTTGAATGTATAACGCAGCTGGCTCATTGCCTAGTATTTATGGAGATCCAGTTTCTGATCATAAGCTTGTGATTGGACAGGCTTTAGACGATTTAAACTTAACCATGACACCTTTCCTGAAGATAATCGTATAAGTTGTAATAGTCACTTAAACAGGAAATAATGATATTTGTGAACTGCAATTTCGATAACCAAAACATGGAATTTATTAGTTGAATTGTGACTAAAAAACGTTAAGGAACTTCAACATTGTTACATCTTTCAACTGCCAAAAACTGTCCAAGACTCAGAAATTCTATACGAAGTGCTACAATGGGAAAGGAAACAAAACGGGTCCTCACAACTTCTTTGTCATTATTTATAGTAACTTAATGTTGTGACCATTAAATGTTGATTTTTTTTGTCAAAACAAAATCTTATTCTGAAGAACTTGTTTCAAAATGACGGACCATGTTGGACTCTTGCGATCAGAAGATTGATCGTTACTTTCTCTATTTATTTTCTTACGTGAAATTAAATTAATAAAATTGTGGCAACACATTCTTTATTTTATTCAGCTAAACCACATTATTCAGGATGAGTACCACCACTTTGGTACAACTCTTACATTGGCCCAAAAGGTTTTTCTGTACATTAAGACTATGTACTCTGGTTCTCAACCAAATTCTTGTTTGACATGTGTTAAATGTATCTCAATCTAAATATTAGCTCTTGTCAAGGCTCCCACGTTATAAAAGCATTAAAAGGAACGCCTAGCTGGAAACGACATACTGTCACCTTTTATTGAACTTGAGCTATCTGAAGACTTATCTCCAACAGTGGAAGAAAGAAAAAAAGTCTTTATATTGAATAAACACTTTAAAACAAGAATAAGCAAAAAAGTTAATAGTTTTCCAAAGACAAGAACTAAACATTATCTTCAACTCAGCAAACAAGAGCTAAGTATCCTAATATTATCATGTTGACAAAATAGGAAAGGCTGAGAATATACGCTGTTTCTGCTAGGTAAAACTCAACATATTAGAATCTATAATATGTGATGAAATCGCAATGGGAATAAAGAATAGTAAATAAAGTCTAAAACAGGTCAAAACTCCTTTAGAATCAAGACCAAGATTTACAAGTCTTAATGTTGGCGTTGAGATAAAGACCAAGACTTATAAGCTATGCCACATTAAGATTTACAAGATTTTGATTTTGTCATAGATTTGTCTTCGTTTTGTTCCATTGTCTTTAAAATGCCTTAATCTTAAAGAATAACATTTAAGAAACACAACATTTAGACAAAGATGAAAGAAATTTACAAATAAGTGTTAATGCAAGATTCAAGGATGATGGGACAAATAACTTTTTGGCTTAGGCAAAATATCTGGACGTTACTGTTACCACATTTTTTTAGCTTTGGGACCAGAACAGGATAAAGCTGATTTTGATTTAAAAATTCTACAACGGTTTGAAACTATGCCAGAAGTGAAGTCTTCCAATAGGTGTCCTGGGTGTTTTGTATTTTATATTTGTACAATACCGAGTGTCTCTTATTGATTTTCTTTAAATATGGCAGTCGTTAATGAAACTTATAATCATTTCATTTTTTTTAATGATCTTAAGACCTCAAGATTCCAAATTTGACTCTTCCAAATTGCTGATTGCAGGAGGTATCTGTTTTTCCTTTAAATCTCCTTGAAATTTAGTTTGTAAATAAGTGCAGGTATTATTTAGACGCTTAATTGCTCTATTTAACAGGAAGAGAAATAAGCAAGTGAGGATACAAGTTAAGTAACTATACTCAAATAACTCCCCTTTAGAGAATTACATTTTCCATCATAGTACAATATAACAAAATAACATTTTCCTACTTTTAACAGAAAATCTGCCCCTTTAGAAAAACCATAAAAAGGGTTCCGTGTTTCTTGCAAAACTCAAGATTGAAATGGTAGAATAATACTGTAAAACTTTCAATTTCAAGAGGATTGCTCTTACAATCTACTATCCGCACAAAACAGAGATATGATACTTCTCCCTTGTTTCTTGCTAAGTAAAGTAGTAAAACTTTCCAGACGCACACAAAGTAGGTTATTTACAATTCTTGCTTTTTGAGAACTCCTCTTATATAAAACCTACTGTTTATAACAATACATCTATAACTAGCATTTCATTTCCGATCCATTACATCCAAATTGCGTGCAATTTTATAACCCTTACCTCCGATTTGGTGTTTTCGTCGTTTATCAAAAATACAGGGAAAAATAAATTCGATGCCTAATAACCTTGAACTGAATGCTGTGTGGAAATACTCCAGGTAGTTTTTCTTTGTCATGTAAATTTTGAAGTTTGCGTGCGGTGTTTCATCTTTTTTTCAATTTTTCATCTAGAAGAAGACTGCCGGCATTTACGTTTCGTTTGATTAAATGCTAGCTACACTTCCTTTAGAAAAAACGTTTTAATATAAGAAACAGCCGAATGAAACCAACTTAAGGAGATTGAACTAATAAAATATTTCTCTCTTTCCAGCAGAACTTAAAAAATGAGATTTTACGATTAACATTTCTGAATATTTCAAATTGCAGCGGTCTTATAATTAGCAAGGGTATGCAAATGTTGTCTTTAAACTAAAACTAAAACTAGCTAGCCCAGTTCGAAAACAACTAGGAAGCAGTTCCCGTTGGACTGGAGATAACTTGAGAAATTAATGTTCTACCTACGTAACCACCAATGTTCCTCTTGACTTAACCGAAAGCAACCGAATACGTCATAGAATTTAAGTTTGAACCTTGAACTTACGACCCTTCCTAATAGCCAGAAAATGTTAGTAGGTGAACTTTAAAAAACGATCCACACCTTCAAAGTGCTCGACTACTTAATTAATGAGTAAAAGTGAAAACTATAAAAGTGCGTGTACTCATATAAATTTATTCTGGGAGTGTCCTGAAATTAATGTAAATAAAAGCAAACTAAATAGAAATTAATATGAGGGAATGTCTCTTTTAATGCTGTTATAAAATACATCGAAGTTAGTCCTATAAATGTTTACAAAGCACTCCTATAATATTGTGGTAGAAATTTTGATTACTGACATAGATAGGGTAGAACATATAAATTGCAGGAAGGCCGAGAGTTAAAGCCATCAAACGGATTTCATAAATGGCAACCAACTTCAACGCGGACACATTAAAAGGGCCTTAATCCCACAGAGAAATTTAATAATCCTTATATCAAAGAGTCGGGGGGGTTTTGACTTTAACATCATCAGGCCAGTAATTGTGTAATTCGGAAAAAGTGCTTAACAGAAAAAAATTCAATATGTCAAGGTATCTTCGTACTGAAATTTAAAAGTCGATCATCGTACGCGCTTTGCTAGACGAAATTACTGTAATAAATGACTTGATTTCCCTCAAGAATTTTCATCTCGAGCTTGGCAGCGTTTGGAACGAAAATTAAGTAACCCTTTCGTAATCATGTAACTGTAGAAAAGGGGTTTCACCTGTCCAATTTATGATGACATAATACTTCTATGGATTGGAGTTAAGGTTGTTTGTTGAATTTAGGAAATGAATGGATTCAAATCAAAGCTTAATTGGGTATGCGTTGACGTGAATTTTAATATTATGAAATTCACCCTTTACCATTTTGATTAATGGTTTAAAAGGGCAAAATTATGGTTTGCAGAAATTTATTTTGTACTGCGAAGTACTGCTATAATAGTCATTTCGTAATGGCAAATTTCGCATTTATTAACTTTCTATAGAATTCTTTAGGTCTATAATTTAAATCATTTTTTAATTTTTGCAAAAATAAATCAATAAATGATAACCGCCTCTATACAACAAAGCAGAAAACGAATTATAAATTCGTAAATTTAGTTCAAGGAAACTACATAATTCATGTAATGAAAGTGGTTTTGATTCTTAGAATTTTCTTTAGTTATATTCAGTCACGAAATATTTAGGATTTTTTAAAAGTCATTGCGTTAGAAAACGAAGTAGTTGCTGTTAGGCTAGTTTAAACGAAATTTAAATATCAACGTCTTTTATAACGTTTATTTTGAAAACTCACCTACACGCTTTAACGTCTGGTTTTCTAAGCAACGATTAAATTTGTCGTAAAACTAGACCCTATTCTCTACCTCCACTAATAGAAGACGCTAACGCTGTCGTCGACGTATTTTCCGTAGGGTATCCTAAAGCTGTCAAATTATTTTTAGCTTTATGCGTACGTAATTATTGATTTCATAGGCGAAATGGCAAAAAGTAGAATGTATACAGGGTGTTGTATGATACTATACATACGCAAGAAGCATGCTCCCGAGGCCATTATAAACAGAAAATGTCTAATAAGCATAGGTCCGATTGGCAATGACTGCTTTTAATATAGGCGTTAGTAATTGAACAAGTTTCAGAACGTGTAATAGGCATAAACATAAAAAAAATAATAAGACAAGATCACATACATTGCATATATTGTTCAAAACAACGTCGCTCAGCATTTATATTCTGTGCAGTGCGGACTGACATCTTTAACTTGTACACTAGGCTTTTAATGTGAAAATCAAGTGATCTCGATGATCAAGGCTGTTAACCTCCCCATTCAATTTTCCTACTGAGAAAGGCATCAATGAAATGTTGTCACACAAGCTCACTAAAATCAAGAGGAGCCTATTATGTTTAATTATTATTGTTGTTTTGCTAATAAGGGAATATTTTCTAAAAGCGATAGCAATTTAGTTTGCAAAACGTCCCCTATAAAACACTCCTTGAAAACGAATAAGGCAGTGAGTTCATCATCAATTATATCACTTCATAATTCCGGCTTCGAGTGCGAAGCGAGGCAGTCGACCCGGTCTGCAGCGCGAGCGGTGACGCATCGGTGACGAAGAGTACGGGCTCAACCACAAACGCGGTAGTTGGGGAGCTACCGCCAACCCACCCTCCAGAGTCTGTGTTTGGGGGGCACAGGCCTGGCCCACATCCACCACCAACGGGGCGACTTGAGGTCGCATCGCTGCATCAACCCAACCGACCGTCGGTCTCCAAGAATTGAGGGAGCTTGAAGATCGCGACCGCCACAAACCCAATCAAACCCAAGATGCAGTAGATGGATCAACGGCCGCTCCACCACCAACCGGCGTCTGCGTAGGGGTGCGCAGGCCCGGCCATCATCACCACACATCTCAGCCTCACCCGATCGGCCCGGGTAGCTACCGGGCCGTGATTACCAAATTCCATTCCTACCCAAACCCTCGAGCCCGGGGCTCCTTGAGGTACCTACTCCACGACGCCCGGAAATTCTTCGTCAATCCGTCACGCTTCCCGCCAAATCCGTTCCCACCAACCATTTCCCGCCAAATCCGTCCCGCCTAATAATTCCCGCCAATAATCACTACACCCATTCCAACCACCACACTGTTCTCACTGGGTTTTCCGTGGTTTCCCCAGTGGTTAAGGCAAATGCCGGAACAGTTTTGCACTTCCACGGCACACTATACTCACCTAGACACCACACACCACTACACTAACATATACACACTCTCACACTTCTCATTACACAATTCCAACACCGTTCTGAAAAGAACCGTCGCGTCGAACTCCTCGTCGTCTCTGTGTGACGGCTCGCTGGCCGTCCTTGGGTACACCATCCAACCTGGGTCATCGACACCATCACCTGCGCGGATTATGGAGAACCTGCTTCCGGCCTGCACCACCTTCGCCACCAGACCATCATCACCGTGGACTGCGGGCGTGCGGACTGCTTGGTGCCCGACATGTTGGCGTGCACGACAGGAGTTACCCAACCATTTTCCAACTCACCAGCCATAGAGAGATTAAGTTCTCTAAATGGCAGCCACCTACGGTGGCATTTATTCATTGATCCTCCTCATAGGTTGACCGAAAATCTTTGAAAATTACTTTCTATGGTAGTACGTGGATTTTCATCAAATGAGAATTGCGGATATTTGTCTACACCTTCTCAATACGTCTAACTACACAGTTCAGTATTTTTCTGAACCCCTTGATAGAAGTTTAGCAGTATGGTATAGTCTTTAAGCTGTTCATGTTGTACATAATAGGGATACGACACCAAAAAGGAACACCAAAACACACCGAAATCTTTCTTGAACTTAATTAAGTTCAATGTTTTGCAAAATGTCTTTCTATTTTTTTTCAAAGTTTGCCGCATAGCACATGTAATCTTAGTGGACACTACAGGTCGACTCATGTGAATGGGTAAAAAAAAATATTAACTTGAATCGGCCAAGAAAAATTGACTGCGTAGAACCGTTAAACACATACCGCATATTGAGTCACATTAAATGGGCAAGCAATTTGCTCATGGGGAGTACATATCGAAACAGTTGCCAAACCGGACCGATTTCTTATAGTCTACCGGATATTAAGAAAAAATTTATTTTTCCGAAATCTCTCAATTTATTTTGAAAACCGCTCAAGGTACGAAAAAGTCCTAAAGAAGTCTTGTAGGGTTTTATACGTAAAATATGTTAATTACCCCAAACCATTGTCGACTGTTTTACATCCGAGATATAGCATAAAGTTGGTAGTTTTTTTAATGTAATTAATAGTCGACTTTCAGCTCAGAACAAAGCCTATTTTTTCTCGTTTCAGTGATCTAAGGTGTGTTACAGTTATCTTTAAGTTTCATATAACTACAGGCGTTTTACTGATGATGGAGCCAAACATTTTCTAGAAACTTTATGCTATATCTCAAATGTAAAACAGTTGACGATCGTTTGGGGATAATTATCATATTTTACGTATAAAACCCTCCAAGTTACTCCTTTACGATTTTTTTGTATCTTCGGCGGTTTTCAAAATAAACTGATTTTAAGATTTAGGAAGAAATCAATTTTTTCTTAATACCTGGTAGACTATGAGAAATCGGTCCAGTTTGGCAACTGTTTCGATATGTACTCTTCATGAGCAAATTGTCTGCCCAGTTAACCTACCTTGCATCTCTTACGGTTTAAAAAATCCCAATGCAGGCCATCTCCCACATAACACCCTGTATAGTTTTTATTTCAGTTGTTTGAAAAAATGACAAAATTTTATTTATTTGTTAGAATATTTCTTGACCTTACATCGATCTTCTTTATGTGGTTGTCTTAGCTTATTAGATCCTTAAATTAAATAACTGCAGTTAATCGAAAATTAAAATGAATCCATCATTGAGGATCTATTAAGCTGAGGCAACCAAAAAAAAAGAACAATTTCATTTAGTTACGCAAAGTTTTGCACAGCCTTGGTTTTGCTTTGGTAGCACGTAAGTTTTGCTAATATTGTATTAGTTTTCATTTAAAACTTTCTTTACAGAGTCCCTAATTAGATATATAATTTTAGAGAGCTTTTAGCTTCAGTTCCTTCCTTTCCTTTTCCTTCTCTTTGAGCTATTCGCTTCAAACTTTTATTAGATAGTACTGATACGCTCTACCAGACATTTGTCTTTATCGACTTGATCTATTATATAGAAAATTTATATTTTATCGATAACGCCGATAACACATGCTATCCCTCAGCATTGTGTTAGCCAAAACAGGCACGTAATCGAAAGTGGATCGGAGTCTGTGCTGGTTTCATCTTAAAAGTCACTTTAGAACTTTTCTTAGAATTAGATTGATTGTTTCCATGGGTATAGAAGATTGACGGCGGCATTAAAATGTTTTTGAATTATAAATTATTGAGAAAATATGAAAATGATAATTTACATTATCACCGTGTTATTGAAAAAAACAATCAAGTCTAACTTGTCGTCGGGAAAATAACACAGGTATTTAAAAATTAATAACTCAAAATTGGTTTTAGTACTACTAAGTGCCTAACAAACGATACTCTGTCCGGTCTATAGATTTAAGGAATATAATACGGTAGAGTTTTGTAAATTAATGTCTGCAATTTTTGCAGAGATATCCTTAAAGAGAAGGACAAACACTGTCATGAATAGGGATTGGCCCTTTTCAGTTCACTAATGCTGGTTGTTGTTTTCTGTAGTCTGTAATCGCAATAATAGAGTCATACATTGATGTTGAGCCATCATCATAACTTTCTCCTACAACACTGCATTCAAACTATTGTGCAGAGTATCGGTCATTATTATTTATAAAATCCATGTTTCATTATAAGTAAAAATGCTGTCAATAAAAAATATTATTGCAATCTGGTACAAATCTCATAGTGAATATTTTGTTGTTTTCTGAATTTTCTTCTTCTATTTATCATGCATTCTATACTTTCCAATGACTACCTAGCTATTTTGAGTCTTTAAAAAATCTCTCGGACCGTTTTAGGCGGATCTGTTTCAATATTAGCTCTTTTAATGATTATAAAAACTCAAAGGTTGTCCACGGACTTTTCTATCTTCGGGAGTCACCAGACCATTCTAAAAGTTTTATAATCAGAACTGTCCCAGTATACTTATTAGCTACTTCCAAACACATATGCACGTGTTTATTAGATCTTTTCTAACAATTAAAATTGTCTGACAAAACCCCATTGAGTTATGAGTTTAGTGTCTTAATTAACAACAGTATACTACAATTCCCACGTAGAAAATCGTTTGTTTTGTTAACTTTCTAAAACAAAAGTGCGTATAACATTATATTACGAAAAGCATTCCGTGAGAACTATTCAACAATATTAAAACTAAGTAGGCGTTGTATTTCATCCTCATAAGGCTGCCCGGGGTACAAATGACACAACACAAGGTTTTCTTGCAGTATTATCAAGATGTTTATCTTTTACCAATTGATACTATTTTAGGCAGGTTCAAGACTATGTATAACCACTGATTTTTGCATATAATACAGTTTCTTTATTTTTTTATAAAGCCAGTTCAGTTCTCTTTGGTTTAGTATATGTTAATTGGACTCTGACTGAAGTGCGGGTTGCTTTGCGTGCATTTTGTCGTCGGAATTGTATATCAAAATGAGTTATCTTCAAAAACTTCGCAATGAAAAGGGTCTTACAGAGAAGAAAATGTTGTTCCTATTATATAATAACGATCCAGAGTTTGAAAAAACTAACGGCCGAGGAACCAGCTAGTGATGAAGAGAGCGTTGATAATATACCTGAAGATAAACTCGTTGATGACAAAGTTCTTGCTGATGATAATGAAGCCGATAATGAAGAAGCTGAGCAGGCAAGTAAAATGCCTACTGTTGTTCCTTACCTATTTACTTACGTAGCTAAAGATGGAACACAATGGGTAAAAGTAATGTTAGAACCAGACGGTCCCATGTAGATATAGTTAATTAGAAATGCATCTGGACCTACAACCTACAGTTCTACAAATACTAGTATCAAAGATTCATGTCTGTTGTTTTTTACTAAACAAATGATTAGATGTTATTGTTAATTAAACAAATCGTAAGGCATTGTCATTCTACGAGATACGAAATTCTGATCATCCCAGTAACATTAAACGATTTGTCCCACCAGAAAGAGTAGGGATATATGCTTTTATTGGGTTACTGTTTACACTAGGTGCTCTAAAAAGTAGTAGTGAACCCATTGAAATGCTCTGGTCTAGTGATCTTGTCTACCGCCGGCCAATTATTTTAACTTCAATGTGTCGTGACCGCTTCATGTTGCTTACAAGAGAATAACGAAAGCTAAGTAACAAAACGGCCTCCGTAAGAGAAATATTTGAACAGTTTGTGTCAAATTTCAAAAAAGCATCTTTGCGTGGATAATCAGCTAGTCCCCTTTAAGGATAGAGCTCCATTCAGAGTTTACATGAAAAATAAATCAGTGAAATATGGATTGAAGATCTGGGCTCTTGCAGATTGCGACACATCCTAAGTAGGAAATATGCAGTTATATCTTGGTAAACTTTGCTGCGTTGTAGTTGTTTAGAGTATTACCAATGTCGAGGGTCGTTTTAGACATGGTTGGCCATTTGCATGGAAGATATGGTATCATCGCGGACAAGTTTAAGTTTGGTGAATGAAGAAAGGATTGACTTACTGTGGTACAATTAGAAAGAAGAAGAGTCTCATACCAAAAGAACTTCTTCTATCAAAATCTAAACCTCAACATTCGTCATTGTTTGCTTTTACAACAAACCGAACAGATCAGTCATTCTACTTTCAAGTGAACAGTATCACGACAAGATCAGTGGAGAAGAAAATGAATACATACCCGACATTATTCTGCATTATAATGCAACGAAAGGGGCTGTAGATCAAATGGCACAACAATACACCACACAACGAAATAAAATAGATGGCCTGTTGTTGTTTTTTAACATCTACTTGATATATCTGCTATAAATGGTTTTAAATTATGGAGTCTTGAAAATAAAAAATATAATAGTGCATGCTTAGACGCCAGGAGGAAATTTCGTTTAGACTTAGGGAAAGATCTAGCTAGGAAAAGATTTGGCTAGAGGAAATATTATTCCTCGGTACAGATTTAACTCCATACAAGTCCCAATCAAGAAATATATGGAAATGGCCATTCCTGAGCTACCTGAAACCAACATTGCAGACATGGACAAAGAACAAGCGTCAACGCGGCGCTGTTATCTATGCCCAAGAAAGAAGGACAGAAAGTCTCGTAACAAATGCAATAGATGCAATAAGTTTATTTGCCTCGTACATTCAGAAAAGAATTGCAATGAAAAGGGTCTTACAGAGGAGGCAATGTTGTTCCTATTATATAATGACGATCCAGAGTTTGAAAAACTTTAGCTTTGTTTTTTTTGTATTATTACATTAGTTGTGTTTATAATAGCTAGAATAAATGAGACTTTTGTTGATTTCTTGCATTTTATATTCTAAATCAACAAATACAATGTAACTTATTTCTCAATCAATGTCAACTGTTGTACCCCACACAGTTTTCAACTTAAGAAAAGGAGGTCAGCTTTATGAGAATTAAAAAGCTGCACGTTTATGATCAACTCTTTAGCGAAAACTAAATGCCACTAATCTTTTTTTGTATTTTAGGTTTAATTAATGAATTAACAATAATAGTTTATTGTTCCTAATCATACATTAAATGATAATAATAGCAAACTTAACCACCCCCCTCAAAAATCAAGATCGTAATATAACAACCTTTCACCCTTTTACGAATTTTCCTAATGGCCTAGATTAGCAAAGGATAATCTACCTTGCAATTCATTTATGTGGTTGCTCCAAGTGAGCTTGTCATCAATCCAGTTCCAAAAATGTGTTTGGTGTGATAGTTTTACATCCTCATTATTATAGACGAACTGATGACTTGATTGAAAAATGAAATTTATTTTTATACCAATCGCGAGTCTTGTTAACATTGAGCAACAGTTTGTTGCTAATAAACCACTCATCAAGTTCTTGCAAGATTCGGTTAGTATCCGCTGTTAAATTATCGTTATTAGATTGTTTGATTAATAAGCTAGTATCATTTGCAAATTGAACAAATTTTACTTATACAGGGTGATCATTTTAAAACTTCCCACCTTGAATAACTCTTTAATTAGTAAAATCATCAAAACTCGCTAAGACGCGTCGCTTTTGTTTTTGAGGGGGGCATTTAATAACATACTCTAATCAGTTGGGAAACTCTCACCCTCCCCCCCAGGTACCCCTTCCACAAAATTTTAAATGGTACTACCCCATGTGTGATATATCATTTTAAAGGGTATAAAATTCTCAATCGTTTACATTAAAGAAAATTAAAATCAGCCCATCTGTTCGTGAACTAGCAACAGAAACGTATCGATTGAATTAAATACATTTTTGGCTTTAATTCACAAACGGCTTGGCGATTTTAATTTTATTTGATGTAAAAGATTGAGAATTTTATACCCTTTAAAATGATATATCACACATGGGGTAGTGACATTTACGATTCTGGGAAACTTTCACCCTCCCCCCCAACCACTTCCACTCCAAAATTTTAAACGGCACCACCCTATATGTGATATATATTATTTTAAAGGGTATAAAACTCTTAATCTTTTACATCAAAGAAAATTAAAATCGGTCCAGCCGTTCGTGAACTAGAGACAGAAATGTATTGATTAAGTTTCCCAACTGACTAGAGTAGGTTATTAAATATCCCCCTCTAAAACAAAAGCGACGCGTTTCAACGATTTTTGATAATTGTACTAATAAAGAGTTATTCAAGGTGGGAAGTTTTAAAATGTTCACCCTGTATAATTATTATATATTATCTAAAAGAAACAAAAAGAGAAATAAATTGAACTGTAAAAGAGCAGCTTATTTCCAGTTCTTTCGACTTTCTATCTCTTACCATTTTCAAGAAATTTAGACATTATGATCATGAAACTTGACATTATGATTGTGGATCTTTTAACATGGGACAGTCAGGGCACAAAAAAAACAAATATTTAGGAATATCTACATCAGCCATTGTTTTTGGTATTTGAAAACGTTATCACAATCATCACAAAGTTTTTCAAATAGTTTGCAACTAAGGAAAGGGATTACCTGCAATTCAAATCTGTTTCAAATCAGTGCAGCTTGCAAAACAGTTGACTGTTTTCAACTACTCAAGTTTCTTAAGATTATTAGATTAAGAATTTTAAGCAATGAACTAAATTAACTTTTTTGTTAGTGATTTCTAAATGACTTCCTGGCGCAAATTAAATTTATTTATAGTTTCCAGTTACTTTAGAAAAATGGTTGATATTTTTTTCTATAAATTTATCCTGTATTTGTCTGTTTTTACACTACATATTTCGAATTATTCAGAATTTATTTGTTTGAGAAAGGAAATGATGGCACGAAGATGAAAACTACATAGGAGCCAGTAAAGCGCATTTTTTTGTTAAAAAGTCCTACAATGCAGTGGATGATTTTGCGGTTTGTGGAAATTATCCATCAATGTCCTCGAGAACCCAGGTACGCTACCAAAACGATGTAATCAAATGAATTTTCAGCGAGATCATTTCTTATATGCATTTTAGGTTTCTTTAGAGCATTCCAACTTCTTCCAGTGCATTGCTCTGTTAGGCAATAGCTAAGGGCTAGTTGCACCGACCTCGGTTAAATGCATCGTGGCTAACTTTAGTTAGACAACCCACCGTTAAGGAAAGTTTTGTTGCACCGACCAAAGTTTGTGTTAACCCAGGTCTAAGAAACCCAGATTAGCAAACTCGCGGTGGTTGCTGGTTTAGCACGTATTAACTAAGGTTAAAAGTGAAGGCGGGGAAGTTTGACGTATACATTACAGTAAAACACCTATTACATTGTTTACATATTGTGAATATTGAAAATATTACTGTAAATAGATAATAATTTAATAAAACTTCAATAAAGCTAGTTTCATTTTTATAAAATTTTAAGATTTCATAAAATCTTTTGCATTATACATATATTTACTATATTGTTGTTTAATGTTTCATCGTTAAAATGTTATCTGATTTATCTGAATCATCATCATCAGAAGATAAAATGCTGCAGCTTGTACAAATGCTGCCCGACCTAAAATATACCGTACAAGAACCAAACCTTTTGTGGTTTATGGCAATGCTAACGGCATCTGTCTTTTTTGATTCAGTGATTGCAAAATATTTTTCTAACACAAGTTGCATCGAATGCTCTTTATCGACTTGCGTAAAGTTAGCTGATCTTTCGCGTTTTTCAGAGCACATGCCTTCTGCCATGATTACTGAACTAAACAGAAAATAAACTAACCTTGAGACCGGAAGAGGTACCTGCGAAACACGTTTTGCTGTAACCAATAGTATCACGCAACGTCATAAACAGATGTAGAACTGCAATGACGTCACTGTTTAAACACCCTTGATCATGAGTTAACTAACTAAAACTAAAAAAGTGTTGATGCAACAGGAAAACTTTAGTCTCGGTTAAGGAATATTAACCCTAATTAACTAACCAAAGTTAGTCGATTTAACCAATGTATTTAACTTTTGTCGGTGCAACCGGCCCTAATTGTACTAATCGGTGTTAGTGTAAAATTCCGAAAAGAAAGAGAGAGAGAGAGAGAGAGAGAGAGAGAGAACTAAATGCTTTTCTAGACGCATTGGGATAAAGTGTCCAAAAATAAAATAACATGATTGTTAATACAATGCCGAGAAAGCACCAA
>VTPC01089826.1:0-12642 GCA_011009095.1 Ignelater luminosus | reverse complement strand
CTATGTTAAGATGTTTGGGTTTTTCATTGTTATCTTTTAATTTACGTCCATCGAGATAATAAAGCTGTGAGGGGGAAAAGTGATTGACAAATAAATTAAATTAAGTGGAATTTTCTGATTTGTCTCTTTTGCTGTTGATTCTATCATTACCTGTATGTTTACTAATGAATTTGCGGACGATAAAAACTAACTTAATTGTCTGAAAGATTTTGAATTATTATAAAAGGACGTATGAAATCAAACATAACAAAACAAGAAAAATAACTAGACTTCAGTAAACTATATAAATAAGGAAATCTTTAGAAGAAAACCAAATTGGCAGTTTTTTAAAGTGTCTTTTTTTCCTTCTCCCTTTTTTGACTGCAAAGACCTCTGATAGAACTATCATTAGAATATCATGATACCAACATTAAAAGAAAACCTTAATAGGAATCGGTGGAATGCCTATAACTTTTTGTATACTTTTCCAATAAAACTGTAATTCTTAACACAATAGAAGTAACAAATAAGCCAAAATTAACTGTAGAAATAATTAAAATTGCTAAAACTTAATTTTCTCCTTCATGACCATATCAGTGAAGTTGAGGTCTTGGGGA
The DNA here is from genome assembly GCA_011009095.1 of Ignelater luminosus. Classification (NCBI taxonomy): domain Eukaryota; kingdom Metazoa; phylum Arthropoda; class Insecta; order Coleoptera; family Elateridae; genus Ignelater; species Ignelater luminosus. The sequence goes on along the minus strand of VTPC01089826.1, from coordinate 12,046 downwards.
AAACCATGAAAGGCCAAATAGAAAATAGAATTAGTTGATGCTATAAAAAAAATGATAAACTGAGCAAATAACAAAAGAAATTGAGAAGTTGTTGTTTATTAAGTTTATCCAAAACTAAAATAAGGCAATCTTACCACTTTTGGTGGCAATAAACTCATGAAACCGTAATAATATTTAGGGAACCTGAAGTTGCAGCTTGATTATCTAATGATAAACAAATCGATAAACCATGTTAAGCGAGGTACCTAACCACTACCTTTCAATTAAGTAATCAAGATTACACAGAACAAAAGTCCGTAAATATCGATCAGTTCAAGTTAAATAATATATTAGATTGTATTACTTGTGATTACTTTATTGTCTATAATTGGAATAACACACTAGCTGTTACACTTTCTTAATGATTATTTACAGAACAATCATGTCAAGAAAGATTCAATATAGATTTTGTTAGAAAAAGACTGAGTTAATTTGAAATAAATCATTAAAACAACTAACTATGACTATAATGCTTGGTGGTAGAAACCGTTACACTGTTGTACTACCTGTCTGTTGACTGTCATAATAATAACAACGACAATCTCTTTCTTGCAAACGATTTCTTGCTTTCAACAGATAGCGATATAACTTTTAGTTAGAAGTCATCTGATTGCATTAATCTTCTATGATGTGTACTGCCTCACAGTGTTCATCACTGGAGTATAACATCGGGAGGTCATGATTATCAACTAACGAACTTTTTGGAAACTTCTAGGATACCGCCAAGAGGAAACTTGCCTGCATCCCGTGTCAAAATCATCTTCTTGAAGCTCTAGAAATGTCACAAAACCTTCAAGAAGCTATCAAGCCCTCTGAGATTTTTCTCTTCAATATGATACAGTTATGAATTTACAGTATAACTGAGTCAGATATTCTTGGACCTTTTTTATTTTCATAAATGTGTTTTCAAACATAGCAGACCATAAAGGGTCAGATTCTAATCACGGAAGTTTTTTCGACTTAGAGTACAAGCAGAGAGGCTACAGAAATTTAAGTAGAGTCACTTTTAAAAGATAAGTTCAAATTAAGAAGCTCTAGTTGAACAAAAAAGAAAACATTGCATTTGTTTGAGATTCGCATCACAAAAATGCATTTTAATTTCTAGTTCGATAATATGAAAATCTCCTCTGGTAAATTAAACAAGACAAAATATCAAAGCGACAGTTCTGTCTTATATTTTATCTTTATGTTATTAGTTGCAGAACGATATGCTATTTATCTAGAAAAACGCTGCAATGCAGTTGTATGTCACTAAAAACTTTTACATTTGAGTTCACCTCTGTGTGGCTTGAAATGTTAAAATCGTACGATTTTATTATTGCTTCTTCTAAGGCAGCGCATGATCTACCACACTGAAAAATTCTGAATCAACTGGACCCTTAATTAAATGTACCTTAAAGCCAGATAACGCAAGCTTTTTGTTAGGATGACCTAATCGTTGAGCATAGAGAAATTTGTGTAAGAATTGATCACTTTTAAGTGGGATAACAAAAACTAGGTTGCAAGGGCGAAAGGTGTCGCGTACGTTCTAACTCTTCGGTGTGGGCAATAAGAACACCAGACTAAGTGGGACGTGATACACTTTTAATTTGTCAGTTGACTCAAATTTGATTTTTGGTCCTTTTATTCAGAAATTATATGTGAACGATCACATTCACTTCCACTCGTAGGGTGACTCTGGTTAGGTTTCTGTTCGGTATCTAACAATCGAAAAGTACTGTAACAAATCAAACTGTATGCAATATTTATGTATTATATTACTTACGACTACTAAATTCCATATAGACTGCCAGATTCGTCTGTCCCTTGGGCATAAGTTTGTAAGGAATGGCTATGGTTCAATTAAAAATTCTTATCACCATGGCCACCATCACTTTCATTGTTGGTTCTTTACCTAAGCTACTTCAACGACTGGCTTTATCTTCATCTTCCTTTCTTTAAATTTAATGCTGTTAGTATATAACATAACGGATAAAGAAATATAATTGAAAATCTGACCTTAATTAGAATTAGTGAATTTATTTATTTAAGAAACTGATACTGTTAGTAGGGTTCAGCTAGAAACTGCTCTTTCACCCAACCGTATCGTAAGATACCTTGAATTCTTTTTCTTGGATATTACTGAACACTATATTTTAACTTTGAACCAGTTAAACCAATTTTGCATCTTTAGCAGTTTTCGAAGTTTCAATAGTTAGATTTGAATTTGGAATACCGCGTATACCCTATAACGATTAGGTAAGTTTCATTATGATGACGTAGCAGGGTAAGACCTACTTGAAGTTAATAAATAAAATTAAGAACGTTTGTACAAATGATTCATTTCCTTTTTTTCTTTTGCCTATTTCAAAATACTTTCTATAATTCTCTACAGTTCTGAGATTCAAACGTGAATAACTCTGTATAAAATCTCTGGACATTTTCCTGGCAATCTGATCAAGATGGAAGCTCTTTAAAAGCAATCTCATGCTAAATTCTTTAAATCGATGTTGAAACAAACAGAACGTTTTAATTTCCTAAAATAGAATAAATAGAACAAATCTCCTTACGAATTGTTGCAAATTTAATTCCAAAAGTCCGTGTTCGTTATTTAATGGGCGTTCAACCCTAAAAGCTTCCTTCTTATTAATCCGTCAGATCGAAGCTGCTGCTATTTATAGTTAGAAGTTTCGTCATTTAGATTTTATTAAACGATATTAAAAAAATACAATTTTCCATTATAAAATTATAAACCTGGTTACGCCTGACAGCTTAATTTATTTATTTTGTACGTTGGTTGTTAATCTTGTACCAGAGTTTACACAATATTAAAAGCCGGATTTTATTACCGGAAGAAAAGTATTGTTTGCAGGAAAGCAATGAATATGCCTGTAAAAATAAAGCTAAGTTCTAGATAATTTTTTATCGGGAAAATTATTTTTAGAACATTATTTTTTAAATGACGTTTCGTTATAGTCAACAAACATTTAGTAGTGTATTTCCTGCTTTTTGTTTTTGTTTGTCTTTGTTTAACAGGTGAATTTTTCCATACAAAGCATCATTTTAGAAATGGTATATAATTATTGAAATGGTGGGTGTAACAGTAACTTGTATCCTTTACAATCCGTTACATTGATTTTTTAAATCGATAAATTGTCGATTCATTTCCTGAATTGATCTTTCATAGTCATATTTCTTATATCCGGAATGATTACCTATTACCTAAGCGTAAACACAATTACTATTTGTAACTTTTATATAAATTTGTTTGTTGCGGTTGCGGTAATAAAATTATAACCATTTTTGCCAAATCTCCTGGAAATAATACTTAACAGCATAATACACATGCATTTTTTGTTACTCTACTTACAAGGTTCTAAGGTCTAAAGAGTTTAATATTCTTATTTAAAAACATCAAATAATTATTAAAGAATTTAGATCTTTCATATTTATGTAAAGAATATTTCAAAAATGCCAACTGTAAAAGGAATTTAAAACAAGGAACAAGAGGCATGTATCTACTGGATTTTCCCCGAGGCTGCCCTCCCGTGTGGATTATAGATTGTTTTAAGCTGAGGTAAATCAGAATATACACGACGTCGAGTTGGTGTCAGCTAGACGTTTTTTTCAAGGCCTCTCTAAGGGAATCGTGTTTAGACGCTAGAAACAGTCAAAAGAAGTTCGGAGCAAATTGTTTAGAAGCATTTTGTGCCTGCAGCTATGGGGATATCAAAAGAATTTTCCTAAACGGTTGCAAATGTTGTCTGTACAAGCTTGTCTGAATTCATGTTAACAGAAAATAAAAAAAAAGCGATAGAAACTTAATTGAATTAGATTTTGCATGCTCTTTGATGGTTGTAATAAAGTAAATAGAAAACTAGTTGAAGGTAAGAATCTGGTTGATACATATTTATAATTATTTGTTATTATTAATCTAGTTACTTAAACTTAAAATATCGAGTATTGTGATTAGTAAAATTAGACAGGCAATCAACAGAATGGTGAAATACGAAGAAATTTTGAAATTTTATTCACACGTTGATTTTGACTCTTACTGTACATTGTTCAATTTTATCTTATGATTTTACAGTGATCACATCAATTTTAAAATTTATAAGAAGAAAACTATTAAACTCTATTATAAAATTCATTGTAAAGACATTTTACTGTAACTAATCTTGGTTTAGCATTTAAGTTTTGTATTCAAGTAGGCATTAGAAAATTAAAAAGGCACGTTATGCGGCATCCAATTTAACTGTTGAAGAAAATGTTAAACCCGAAATGCATTAATTATTAATTTGTTATCCTAGAATAAACAATTTCAATAAACAATACCAGCTAGGAAATTAAACCAAAGAGAATGTTTGAATTATAAAAAGCTTATGACTTGTATTTCTTTAAAAGAAATTAATAAATTATTAAAATGATGCGGCGTTGTAAACTCGTTGAGTTGCATTACGCATTTTAGGTGGATCAGCAAAGTGCATAATTATCAAAGTCAACGCATAAGATGATGCTACATTTGTTAGTTACCGTTCAAACTACGTCAATTTAAAAAAATAATTTATTTTTATTTTTATAGAAAATGCTGAGTTAATCATTCACTATTCAGGTAGAAGCTAATTCTATTTTAGTTTAAACTTAGAAATTTTCTATCCTATTCTCTATTTCTACTGGTTTTGTTTTTTTAAGTAGATCGTTTGATCAACAAATCAACAAGTGGGCCATTGATACACCTAAAATAAATTGGCGAAAGTTACAGCAGGCAAAATTTAAATTTCATTGCTTGGCGTCTAAGGTGCATAACAGAGTAACACTACTTTGAACTGCATTACACCTTATCAGAAAATTATCTTTTAACATGCAAGCTGTGAAATAGCAGCTTCAAACTAATACTATAAGAATATTACTGTATGATGTATGAATATTAACAAGGTTATCCCCCATTGAAGAGACTTAACAAAATCGAAACAGATGCCCAACTGACAACTAGTTAATAAAATCTTTATTAAGAAAATGATAATTGCTCTTTATCCAGAACCCGTTGATCTTATAGACAAGGGGCGTGACTTTAAATGAATTTTCGAGTTTTGTTTAGAATTGTTTGCGGATAAAAAGAAATATATTTGTTATTCTCACAGAAATCTCATTTCGTGTTCTTTATATTAACCCAATAATCCAGCATTGCATGTCCATTGTTGCAGCATTTCCAATAATGAACGTGGCAGACAGAGAAATTGATTTATTCTTACTAGGTTAACTCTAAACCTTAACCGTCGTCCTTTCTACAATACTCACCCAAGGTAAGCAATTACAAATACAGTAGAAACATTTTTAGAAGAATGTAGCACAGAACATCGTATATTCTCACAGTCAAATTCGTTCAATGGCACATCCAAGCTCTCATGGCTACCACTCATCAGTTGATTATTTAGAAAATAAAATTTTTCTTACTGATAGGATTCAAGAATTAAAAATTACTTTTGTTGTATTTTTTTCTTGCATATCTCTAAAGGTTTTCTGAAGTTCCCATTTGATACAAATTCTCTCCAGTATGCACTGTAAAACCTAGAAGAAGGAGTATTACTACGTAATACTAGAAGTGATGTAGCAAGATGCGGAAAATTCTCAGTCGATTTGACTGATCGAAAGGTTTATCCAAAAACCAAATTGCGTAGAAAATTAAAATATTATTTCAAACTTTATGACGGCAATGTATTTTAAAAGACGCCAAAGCTATTGTCAAATTTTGCCATGCATATATTCTTAACTATCGCGCAAGATGGCTAACTAAAATCACTAAACCACTAAGATAGACTGGATGTCTTAATTGATTTCTAAATAATAATGTTAGCAAGTCCAAGATAAGAATTTAATTTTTTATTTCTGTACTAGATCTGTAAATGGGCAATTTTAATATTTTTCTACATATTTGAGGCATTTTCGGAAATATATTTTCTTTACTGCCATAGGCGAGGAAACTAAAAAGGTATAATTCAGTTTATCCATTAATTATTTTTAAAAACTAAAATATTTCATTTTTCTACGTTGCAAAGAAGAAATTAGCATCATGTCCGTATTCAGTTTTAATGGTCCACCCCTGCCCTAGATATTTGATAGCTTTATAGAAAAATATTATTATGTACAGAAAAGAAACCAAAAACAAAACAAAAGTTATAATTCTAGTTCCTCCAGAACTAATCAATAATTTACATCAAGAAATACTAACTGAAATGACGTTTAATACACAGATATTATAAATGATAGAATATTCAAAACATTAACCATGAGAAAGAACTTGCTGCAAAGGTCACTTAAAAATATATTTCTAGTAAACTTGTTTATGTACGTCTTATTATAAGATTTTCTTTTGTCCCAGTCGGAAACTAACAAAAAATGTTTTTGAGAGATTATGCAGGTTTATATGTTCAAACTTGTCAACACCCACGAATCGGCTTTCAGAAAAATTCATACCTTATATTTTATTTGCTTTCATAGAACTTGGAAGCCTTAAGCTCGCTAAAAGGAACGTTGAAAGTGAAAATCTAAAATTTCATATGGCAGCTTTTCAAGTGGAATTGTCGTAAAATTTTTATAAGATTATATTTTTTCCAACAAACGCAAACGTAGTATATCAATACTTATTGTTAGTTAACAAATACATTTCTTGTTATTTATTTAGATTTTTTCTAATGTAAAAATACAAATTATACAGTAAAGACCAGTCACGACTTTTCATTTATAAGAAGAGAAACAAATAAAACACCAGGGAGACAATAAATGTTTTCTAGAGAAAAAGGAAACTAAACAAGGTAGGGGATTCCTTTCTATAGCGGTTTAAAAATAATGGTGTAGGAGGTAATCTAATATATCTTAAATAATGGACACTGACAATGTAACTAAAGGGCCCGTAGGTGTTAGTGTAAATAACTCTGTAAAGCCCTTGGCCTGCCTGCATTGCAAGGCAAGCATTTACTTTTATGAATGAAGTTGTTTACAGGAGCACATAAAAGAAAGAGATGCAATTAGTAGCGTGTGAGCGGTCGGGAAAAGATATACGACGGCCACCCTTCAGGCCTGAAAGTAGACTTCCAGTAATTAGTTTGCTTACAGAGATGTATATGCTTAGTTTAATGGAAAAGTGTTTTATTTATAGATGGATCTTTCGAGTTTTATCTTTGTTTACACTTTATTTTAATTAAAGTCTTCTTTCGAGTTTTTTTTAAATATTAAATTGGTAGTTTTAGTACTGTCCTTCATAAAATTCAAATGAAATTTTAAAAAGCGTATTGATTAAACAATTTTAAAAGTAAATAAGTTCAAGGTTTACCGATTGCCTGCTTTTATTTAATGGAGGAACGAACTACCTCCAATAATAAATTAAATAATAATCTTTATTGACGGTGATCCCATTAATTAGGCTTTACGAGATAGAAACAAAAATAATCTTCTCAACAACGAAGTATTTAACAGTAAAAATCTGTAATCGGAATGTTTTTTATGATAACAACAGTAGGAAGCCTGAAATCTCAAAAAATAATTTTATTTGGATCAGGTTCGTTACCTAAGAAAAATTTTATGAAGTGTGGTTAGGTTCGGATTAGATACAACAGTTTTTATTAGCTGACTTTGAGCTTCAAAGGATAAAGCAAACGGGAATATTTAGTTGAAAACTAGAGGATGTAAGTTGACACGTTTCTGAAAATCAGCCTTACATTGCTGAGTAAAAATCAATGAAAGTGTGAACCAAGTTGGAAAATATTGCGTATGTAGATGTCTTTCTAAAAAGAATTTAAAATTTCAATATAGCTCACACTCAGTTCGCGAAAAAGTTTATAGAAAAGCTATGTACAGTTGTAAAGAATGTCTGAGACTTGTAGGTGGTAGCAGCAACAAATATCTGAATTCATCAAAAGTGTAATATCTCCCAATAATGAAAATTTCTCAAAGTTGAACTCACCGCTAGTTATAAAAATTTTGTATACCAATCAGGTTTTGTTACATCAATTGTAATTATATTTATGCTTTTGCTAATCCAGAAAATATAATTATAAAATCAATATAAAAGCGCTGTAAGGACCTTGTGGTTTATGAAAATGTATAATAAATAATAAATGCTGAAATCTTACAAAATTTGTAATTTATTCAATTTGACGATCAGACAATGCAAGAAGATGTTATGTTTGTTTCTTCAAAATTTCATAATTGGCCTTCTTTGCTTAGATTCTTTGTGATTTTCTAATTTTCTTCAGAACACATCCGACGCTTGCTGCTTACCATGATTAGAATTTTGGATAACAGATTAGAAACCAAAAAGCTGACAACGTTTAAAATCAACTTAGATATCTTTGAAGAGATTGACGTCCTGACAGTAGAATTGTGGTTTAATACTTGGCAGCCTCCAATTAATTCTATACAACTAAGGAAACATATAGCCTATTAGAAAAACAAAGGGTTTACATAAAAGTTTAATCTCAGCGTGTCCAAAACGAAGAGTTTTGTTATGGTTCGTTCTCAATTATCATTTTTCAAAACTATTACAAATCAAAAACGAAAACGGCAGGATATCTAAAATGTAATAAAGCAAATCGGAATTCAAATTCTTGCTTATCCTTTAGTACTCTTTTCAGCAGTATTATGTATGTTCATGACTTTCTGATACATATTTTCTATATTCTGTGCAAGATTAAACAATCTGTTCTAGAGATCAAATTTTGGCATCTTCTGTATATCGAAGGGCTGTAAGGTGTCGTATCAAAAAGTAAGAGTAAACAGCTCTGCCCAAAATCTTGATAACAGTTGTAACATAAGGTTCTATTGTTTCTTCAAATTGAATTGCTAGAATCAATTAACCTCAATAGGCATACACGGAAATATACCATGTCACATCTTTTCGATTGATGTCTCTTCTCGATAAGGCAAGGATGCTTGTAAGAGCCTATTTGTTAGAGTATACAAGTATTTATCAGAGATATAGTCATGAGTCTCACGAAGGAAGTGCAAGGAGAGGCATTTGCACCACACTGGGTAGAGAATTTTTCCAAAGAGCTAACAGTAGATTTAAAACAAGTGTAAGAGAATGAGAAACAAAGACTGAGAGTGAAAGACAAAACGCCTTTTCTATTCTTTGTTCTTTTATCTTTTGCATTATTAGCCATGTCAAGTGTTGCCTTCTTATTTTCTTTACCGCATGCTCAAGACCTCAGTATTCTAGAATTTATCAGCCTAAATCTTGGTAACACGAAATTGAGTATTCTACATGTTGTTCTTTTCACAATATTGCTTAAATTAGCTTTCATATCATGTTTGACTCTCTCTTTACAAGATATCGAAATTGGAACACAAGATGTCAATGAAGATCGGTATTACTGAATATTAGACGTAATAAAGATTACTGGGCTATTGAGATAATTTAAATCTCTTGATGACCAAGTTCATACTTGTGTAGGTCCTCAACATCTTTGTCAGTCTTAGAGTGATTTACGTTTGTTCAAACATTTGCTATAAACTCTCAATATGTAAAATATATTAAAGGGACCAATATGAGTCACGTAACCCTTGATACCTCCCGTTGTCTGATTATCATACAAGTTGCTTGCAGAATTTCCTGTTTTGCTTTGAAAATGCTTTCTTGATAGCCTGATCTCCAGTTCTAGTTAAATATTTTGAATTTTCACTTTAGTAGGTACAATATTTTGCATCTTCCTAAAGATAATCATGCCGGCGTCAATAGACAGAATTCTTTGCGATTAATAGGAATATCAACTACAATTTTATAAATAAAACCATTAGAATTTGTGGTCAGTATCGATTTTTACTTTACGGCCATTGGAAGATTCTTGTACATCTAAAATGAATAGAAAATTATTTCTTTTCGACTTGAATCAATTTTCTCTAACTTTCAGTAAATGACTTTTTTGGAGTAATACTGCGCCTACTGCAAATCTAGAAACGTCTACGGACACGCGTATAGACTTTCTTTTAACCATTTTGTCGTCATTAATATCCATAAATGTGTATATGTGTTAAATGTGATCCACATCAATAGATAGTAACACATCTTGAAGACATTTTGTAGTAGGTAATAATTATGATAATAATTATCTCATTTTAAACAGATATTTTCTCCATATTAAAGTTTAGGTTGATAGTTTTGGTTAACTTTCTAAAGCACTAACTAAACGACTATTGTAGTCACAATATCGTTGTCGTGGACTATTATACCTGACAAATTTTGAAAACCTTCTTAAGCTACACCGGAAAAGTCTTCAGAAAATTTATATCTGCAGTGGATCAATAGAGAGCATTTCGAATCCCGAAGATACAGCTAAATGTAAAGAACAAGTAGCACAATTTTAACTCAATTCGCAATTTTAAACAAAGGACGAGGACGTTTAATGAAGAAATTTCCAGTCTGGGCATCCGAGCATCTACAATAATCATATTAAGCATTGCAAATAATCTCCGAGTATAGGTAGGTTCTTCAAATGTATTTAGCCAAACGGATAAACAAGATTATCCAACGTGTTTCATTTTTTCATATGAAATTTATCTGTTTCAGAGTTTGAAAGCTCTTCTTTGGTCAAGAACGGGAATTTTTAGAAATGGTGGGGGGTAAATACAGTATAAGATATTAATAGAATCTGTAAAAATTACCGGGCCGGTATTCACTTACACCATTAAGGAAAACCATACGAAAAGCCTTTCAGAATGATGGCAGATCTGTAAAATGCTGTATGGAGATTTTAAATATTTAGCCTTAAGTGCAATATGAAAAGCTCTGCTGTTGCCAAGATACTTGGTGTTGATTTTGTTGCAACCATGATGGTATTTCCCAAAATTTGTGAAGCAACAGAGAGATGGTAGTAAGCTTCATATGTAAAGAGAGAAGTAGTGGGAAAATGGCGGCCAATCCCCAGTTCGCAGTGATGTTAAGTATCTAAGAACTATCTTTATGTAATTATGAGGTGTTGATATCGGATAACTGTATGTGTATTAGGATGCTTCTGTATTTATGACTTGAATAGCATATCTCAACGTAAAGAGTGCTTTGTGACCGTTTAGGGATTAACCTTGATTGTAGAGTCGCACAGTTCTTTTATCAGCATTGTCCTTTGAATATCATCCAGAGGAATTCTTTTGAAACAAGATAAGACACCAAATATATGTTAGTAAAAAAGCCTTTCTTGTTACTTTAGTGAGGTAGCAGGCGCGAATGTCAGTATTTAAATATAAAATTAAATTTATTTGTTTGGAGCGCTTATAGAAATTTCACAATTACAAAACAAGAATTTCTAGGAAATTACTTTATTTGAATTTCCAATTTAGTTACGAATTACGGTAGATATTCTCGGTTTTCAGACCAGAACAACCGCAGTGACATGAAGAGTGTCCATAGCAACACCGACCTCTCTCCTCTGGAAAACGAATAAAACTAAATTATAATTAATTACGCAAGTCACCGATATCAAAATGAAATGGAAAAAACCAAAAAGGTGGGCTGTGAAGGTCGCAAGGAAAAAATACAAAACATGTCTAAGAAGTAAGGAATGTTATTGATAGAGAACGAGAGGGAACAGAAATGAATTGGAAATCTGATACCCTTGAGAAATAAAACGGGTTAGTCAAAACAGGAAAACAAGTGACCTTTCTACCCTTGATGCTCAACTTCCTTTCAGAGACTTTTTATTTTCTTAATTCAAGTTAAATTTAAAGATGAATTGTGTTACAACCTCAGCTACTTTCAAACTCTTGCAATTATATTACTCTTGATAATAAAGTGGAAGTGCTGGACTCACAATTAATAAAATGGAGTTATTCTGATAATATTACTGCCTTATTCCTACGTAAGTAATTTATGTAAGGTTAACAAAATTTTACTATTTTCAGAATGACTTTTCACCAAATAATAAATAACTGTAAATAAACAGGAAGGTAATAAAAATAACATAAAAAAATATACGACCTAGCGTTGTACGAGAAAAAATGACTTCACAAAACCCACAATCGACTTCGACTGAACGTTCTT
>VTPC01089825.1:15408-54550 GCA_011009095.1 Ignelater luminosus | reverse complement strand
TGAGTAAATTTGAAAAATTTAAAGATCATTATACACAGGATTCAATGACAATCTGCAAAAATATTTTGGGGTTGGCATTTAAAAAAATATCGATGATGTAATTGGTCGGATAATTATGACGTCATTGATTTGTACACAATATTAAAAGATGCCCAACAATTTAAATTGTTACATCCCTTTTTGTTTTTTTTTCAAAATATTAATACTTTTCGTGTTATTGAATTTGTTTCATACTTAATCAGCACATTATATATTTTAGTCAAATGCTAAATTTAAGCTAAAAAATTGCTCAGAAACTAATGAATATGGATGAATAGTTGCGGACCGTTTTCCACAATGATAACTCCAAATGCTAATTAGCAAATGTAAATAACTCTTTTAACAGAATCTAATTCCTGGACTTATTATTGATTTATCTGTTACAGAATCTTCTTAATAAAAAATATTTCAGTAATCCCAATAACGTAGATTTTTTCTTATTTGAATCCAACAATATATTATAAATTTGAAATCTCCTTACCACAATTGCTAAACTTCAATATCTTACTTGTACATCAAAACCAATAGTGTTACAATTTCGTTTAGGACTTCTAGAGGTCATATCTATGAACTACGATGATCGCACTGTATGTTGCTGAATACGGCAACACTGCAAATAATTATCAAAACTTTGACGTTATTTTAATATAGCAGTTGTTTGTTAATAAGTTGCAGCTTATTTGAATTTGATATGTTTTTCGAAGAGCTGCAGAATCTTTTGGAAAGTTAAACTTTCACTGTGAAGTGAAAGTGACCCGAGAACATTTTCGTGCAATGATTTTGTACGATTTTCGTCCGGATGTAACCTGTTTGCTCTCTTGCAAAATACGTTTCCGAGAGAAGTTCCAAGTCGGACGACCGTGTTTAACTGGTTCAAAGAATTCCAACGGAGAAGATCATCTCTTGAGGATGAAAATCATGAAGATCGTTCCATTACAGCAACAACTTCAAGTCAAATAGATCGCCGGGTGACCTACAGTGAAATTCGTTCAACTCTTGGCATTGGCATGACTGAAATTCAAACAATTTTTCACACACATTTAAGTATGTTGTCGTTGGATACCATATCATTTAACAGAGAATCAAAAGAAAGCAAGGGCTGACTAGTGCCTAGAAATCCTTCAGCGTTATCATTCAGTTACGTCTAAAGGTTTATACGAATGCCACTTCTCCTTTCTTAGAACTTCGTGTGCAGTGGATTTCTTCAAAGTATGTTCACGAGCAATTTGTCGAACAGAAACATGTGGATTTTCCACGACAGTAAACATTATATTCTCACGTTGTTCATTATTTAGAGCTTTAGGTCTGCCCATTTTTGGACGATCTTTGACAGAACCCGTCTCATGAAATTTATGAAAAATTTTACTTACAGTATACTGAAAAATATGGTATTCGGGGGGCACGTTATCAAACAAATTGCAAACTTCCTCCTGTATTTTCCTTCTGTCTCTATATCCCAGCATTATTAAAACTTCGATACGATGTTTTCTGATAAATGATCCATAGCAAGTCGTATTTTTGTAACTTTTTTATCCTCACATTAATCAAAATGCTTAAATTAATTAAACAAATAACTTTTCGCTTCAGTTCGGTTATTAATTGACATTTCTACGACGCATTCAATTGTTGCAACATACAAAAGTGACTAGATGATATTGAAAATTTAAAAGACCGCGTTTGGAAAGGTAACAGATGAATAAATAAACTTTTAAGCGTTATTCAAACAATTTTTTGCGTTTTAATCAAAATTTACTTATGCAAGTGTATCAAAGTTTTACATCATCGAAAAGAGAAAAACATTCTCTATCAAATGAGTACAATAAAGGGATACCGTCCCATTAAAAAAAATTGAAGCATTATTCGTTGCGCTTTTGTTTTAAAAAAAATAGTTATTTGGTATTGCCCTGTAATGTAAAACTAAATACTAAACAATTTTTATAGGAAACATTTTTCCATAAAATGCATATTTACTGAGATATATAGGATATTCCATATTTTTCGGACACACTGTATAATATATTATATAATATATAAGGCCATACACTTCAGCGGAAGTTGTGACTGTTTTTCACTTTTAAGTCCTTTTATCACATAATGGATCAGCCCACATTTTCTAAAGATTGCTATTGCCTTATAACTCGTGGTATGTTTTAGCTTTCTCTACTATTTGTCTCCATTCTCTTCTGTCTCCAATCTTTTTCCTCCATTCCCCTATCTTCATCATTTTTATATCGTCCTCCACTTGCTCCTTCCATCGTTGTCTGGGTCTTCCTCTGAGTCATCCTATTGTTGGTATCCATTCTGTTATGATTCTTATCGGTGCCTCTTTCTTACTTCTACATACCATCTCAACCTCTGTAATTTTATTATTTTTACTATGTTTTCATTTTTCATCCACTCATTTATTTCAAAATTCATTTATGCCCTGTTTCCATTTTCCCCAGTTATCTTCTTTCCTAGTATACACCTGAGCACTTTACGTTCAAATACTTAATAATACAAAAATCTTTATGGCAAGTTTTGCCTATTCTGTGAATGTGCATGATAAGCAATTGACAAGAGACTACCTCTTCAATCGATTTATTTTGAACAGAAACTAAACTGGGCTTTGTGTGTTGACAACTATTCTGTCCGGATTGACAGTGTTATTATTTTTCTAAGAAGTTTGTTTAGTAGAGCATAAGTCTTTTTTTCTAAGAATGCAGGCGTTAAAAAGAACTTTAAATACAGAAATTACCAATTTTGGCAAACCGAGCTTTATATAAAACAAAGTTTGTAAGTTGACTATTTATAAGTAGATGCAAAGTAAACAAGAAACGACGAAAAACGTTTTTGAAGGTTGGGCCGTCATTGTTGAAGAGTACAAACATGGTTTTTTCAAACTGTGAGGACTTCAAATGAAGCAATATTTTCTAAATAAATGTGTAATTTGTTTCATGTGGTGTTGGTTGTTGTTGTGATATGCGTTTTAATTCAAAACTGTGTTGATGTTACATAACGTCCTACTCTTCATCTATTACCCACTTGTTTCAGTAATATTGTAGGAACAAACATAGCTGTAAATGCTTTTAGATACATTTGGCAAAAATAAACATCTAATAAATTTTGCCAAGAGATCTTAAAGTAGCCAATGTGTTTTGCAAGATTTGTGTAACTCCAACAATAGAGCAAAAAGTTTTGTCTTTGGGAACGATTTTTATTTTCTGATTTAGTAAGTAAAAATTGAAAAATCTTACAAATAGCTTTCTCTTTATAATATTGCCAACTAGATGAAACATTGAATAGATAAACAAAGCAGGTAGATGTTTGGATTATTGGGAATACGATCAGTGTTTTTGTTTTCAAAATTCTTAGAAATTCTTTACACCAAAATATAAGCAACTTAACTTTCAAACCGTTTATTAATATAACAACCTAGAAAATGGTTAATACATGCTATTGACAATATCTTCTGAGTTCGTAGAGTAGATTCAAACGATACTTACTCCCCCCCCCCGTGCTCAACAAGCTCATTTTAAAAGAGATTGAAAGTTTGCAATTGAAGAACCTAATCAAGTCGAGTGGTACAATTTATCTTTTTGTCCGTTAGGTGCATAGACTACTTCTATGCTAAATATTGTTACAATAGGAATATTTTGTCAAAATCATTCTTGGGCCAAAACTAACAAAACTTTGTTTGTATGTCTGTAACAGCCCTGTCTCCAATTCGTATTCCAGAAAGCAAGTTCATATATAGATCTTGACCAAATTCTTGACGGTATGTCAAAAAAGCTTTGCTGGTAGGAATGGACTCAACTCGTCTAACATTAAACCATGTCCACAAAGAATTCTTGTTTTTGAAAATGAGACGGTCTGTGTTAATGAATTTTATTAACCGCTTTTAGATTGTGCTTTGGCATGTAAAGTTCAGAACGCATAGACACTTTCTAATAAAAGCAACTTGAAAAAAAACTAAAATCCCCCAATATGACCGTCTTAAATTTTACAGTAAATATTTAAACAATCAAGAAAGTCTATAATGCTAACAAAGAGTAGACCAAGCACTTTTATGTACAGACAAGAAGTCGGGGTGATTTATGAGATCTAAGAAGCGTTGTTAAACGTTTTCAGGAAGATCACTTCAATAGCAAAGTTGTATGTGAACCATTTTGAACCAAAACAGTTATAAAGTACAGTTAATGGTTACCATTATCAGTATAACTCACTGTAATATTTGACTTTACGTGTAGAAATTTTGTAGCTTCTTTTCATGATAGAATTAGCAAAGAGTTTTTCTGAACCATTTCCATTTGCAGCTTTTGATTTTAGTAATGGATTGCTATTATACAGAGGTAAAGTTTGTACAACAGTGGCCAAAAGTACTTTCTTCAGAGAGTTACTTTTAAATTGCAAGTAGAGAAATTAAAATACTTAGGATGCTCAAATATCATTCTGAGGTCAAGCCAATAAATATTGAGATACAGAATGAATTTGTTTTAATAATACATTGATTATATAAATAAGATTCTACAGTCCTATAAGCGATACCACGTGGTATTTGTTTTACATTAAAAGATAATAAAGCGTTTAGGTTCAATTTAAGTTTATGAAAAATCGATGTGTTCTGTGTCATGAATAAAACAAGAGTTGTGTGTCACTTAACATGTAGCTTCTTAACAGACTTGCACTGTAACCTAACTATAAGTATATTGGATTGCAGCACAAGTGTTTTAAAGAGTTCCAAGTTAAATGGTTCACTGTGTATATTATTAGTTAGGTATGGTTCATGGTCACGATGATTTTTAATTCATAATAGTAACAATATGCTAGAAGACCAAGACAAGTGAATACTTAACAGAATAATACGAACAATTTTATGGGCAACCGGAATTATGAATTTGCAACATTTGATAGTGAGGGAGGTTATTTTAAGCTCTTAAATACTCATTTAAAATCTGGGTTGAACCTTGAAGTCAACACGTACACAACTGAAGTAAACAATCGATATCAAAATGTTCGGCGAAAAAAGAGGTAATAAATAAGTATCTAGACAACTAGATCAGCTATGGCCAAATAATTAGAAAGGAGAACAATATTTCTGTTTCTTCATTTTATGTTCTTACTACAAAAAAACTAGACAACCTTAAATGCTAGGTAAATATCGAAACTGATTTACTTTTCATAATGTGAACAAAGTTACGGTGCATAGGATGTTTTATGTCAGTTAGCAAAAGCATACTTCAAGGACTTTATTGCTCTTATATTAATGAATAGTATTACATAACATTAAAAATCGATAGAGAAGACGGGTCTTACTAACAATAGGATTTTACAAAAGATACAGCACCAAAATACATTTTTGTTAATCTTCTTGTATTTCTTTCATGTAAGTATAGTAAGACTCAAATTGTTTGGTCAGTTGTTAGGTTTCACAAAGTACGAAAACCGAAATATTCTACTGAATTGATTCGATTGACCAAATAATTTGAACTTTACTGTACATTTAAGATACATCTTAGATTTAAGTAACATACCTAAAGTGTATCAGTAAAGAGGGTATGGATACTAAACGGAATTAAGCTAAAATTACTAATAAGTTCTAAATTAGATCATATTCCTTCGTCTACAAAATAATTTTTTGATTAATTCTTAAAAATATAAAAAACTGAATATTTCTTCTACAACCAAAATTATAAAATCCACAGCACACTTTATAACTTTTTTTGCTTAAATTACCCTTTGTGATATTGATAAGATATTTCAAAGTTTTCGAAATTTAAACTTCTTAACATTCATGTCATGAAAATTATCTGTGACAACTGTTCTACCCAATTTTTAAGAATTGTTTGTCTGCGACACGACATAAATTATTTAATGCAGTAAGTATATACTGAAGAATATTGTTTGTATACACGAAATGGTTAATTTTAGATCGAAGAAATAGTTTCTAATTTTTATTAAAATTTAATGAGCATTAAATCTAAACATTCCTTTTTAAAGTCTCTTCGTTACAAGCCAACAAACAAATGGTTTATACGAAAATATTTACAAAGTGGTCATGATTAGCAAAGCAAATGGAATGCTATTTACAAATGGAATTTAAAGAACACCATGAAAACGAAAGGAAGAATTAAAACGTTTCTTTTTCTATCGTTATGTTTAAATTGTATGCATGACAGCTAAATGAATGAGAAAACATTTTCGGACGATTTAAACTTGCTTTTCTTTGTCCGTTATAATTATTGTTTGCCACACCTTTTCAACAACCCTCAATGATCATTTATCGAATCAATATCAATGTTTTTGAAACTTTTGATTTAAAAAACATTCGTTTTAGCTTGATACTTTATTTTTAAAGCCGATGTACAAATAGAAAAGCTACGTTTTAACGGTAAAAGATGAAAATAAAGCGTGCACATAAACAATTTATATTTATCCGATATTCTTCTAAACATCACAGCACCATCCATGATTTCTAAAACTTCTATATTTCTAAAACAATGTAAGTGCAATGTAAGTATGTAATAAACTTCGGTAACACTAATCCTAAGAAGAAAAAACCGAATTAGAAGTCATTGAAAGAGAAAATCGGGCGTGCGTATCCCCGGTAATTCAATGAAATAGCTGAAAGAGTCGAGCAGAGTGTGAAGACCAAGCAAGGGCATCAGCATGAAGAAAGAAGCGTGCAGAAGTGCGATGGGGTACATACGAATCCGTATCCGTGTGGTTTTCACAGGGTTGAGATCCGGTTCTCCGGAGTCGCCAGATGGCGTGGCGCGCGGCCACGAGGCGAGCGAGACCGTACCGCGCCACTGTGAATGGGCCAACGCAGGCCCTCGTCTCCACTGCACTGACTCCGGGATTCCGGTAAATCCTGAGTTGAACTACCGCGCACCTTTACACGCACCTCACTGCCCGAGGGCATGCCTTTTCTACCCTAAGTTGATTTTTGCATTTAAGTGTTTACCTCTGCAATCTCACGACGATTAAATTTTTATGCAAAAACGAGTATTTTCTATTTGAACAGTTACACTCTTGTTGTATTTATTGCACAGATGTAAAGAACCAGGAGTTATATTGGTTATTTTTATGTTATCAGTAATAAAATGAGCTATTTACAGTATGTAAAATATTCAACAAAATTTCCATAACTGCGTATATTTTAAGGTTATGTTTGCCTAATTTTCCCTAGACGTTAGTTATAATTTCACCGTTTAATATAATTTGCTTGCTCTGCGTTGCATGTGTGGTGGCACGACAAACAATTCGACGTAAGCGTTTAATATAATTTTCATGATGCCTCTCTAGTGGGTCGCACAAAACATTTCGTCAATTTATGAAAGCATAGGAATTACTTATTCAGAATGATTTTAAATTATTTTTCATAAAATTACATTCCTCTTGTTCTCGTGCTGACTAAATTAAACGTGAAAGCGTGCTGACGGTTGATATTAGATACACACTTTGTCGCTATAAAATATGCAAAGCAATATATTGACTTGACTATTTGAAACTATGAATAATATAAGTGCTCACCTTCGTCGCGAAAATGAATATCAAGTTTTACCTTATTACTCTTAAAAGGCCAAACTAATTTGGTTGGTGAATAATAAACCGAAATATATAATTATCGGTTTCTAATTTTAAATGTATAAATTTAACTTGTTAAACGAAGAAAACCAATTAGTGCATTCGATTAGTGCTTGGTTCGGTTTTCTCCAACTCGAAAACTATTTTTAATCTATAGCTAGATTCGTGTATTAATTGTGTTATTATTTATTTGTGATAAATACAGTTTCATTAAGGGCAGAGCTAAAATTAAATTTGCACTTTATAAACACAATGAATAGTAGAGATTTTCCTCACAATAAACAACATACCGCCCACAACTTCATTGGACCACTTTACTTACAAGCGAGATACATCAAGTCTTATACTTATTTTTTTCACAGAACCTGCTGTAACTAAGTGCTTCGTATATCCAGAAAATCGATAGTCATTCGCACGGATACTTTTATTTGAAGAAAAACAGTTGAAAAAAAAACAAAATGAGGAGTGAATGTATGGATATCCTATATGGCTCGTGCAGAATAGTTTTTTTAAATGATTAGTAGCTCAGTTACAAAAAGTCAATTTTAACAACTTTTGTATTTCATTTTGTTACTACATTCTTTAATATTTAATTTAATTTAATACTTATGAGTTACTCCTCAAGACTCATAGGTAAACAAAAAAAGCCAAACTAACTTTATTTGGTAACGGTCAAAATAGGGTTTTCATCCATTCTCTGGTATTCTTGGATGTGGAAAAACCGTCAATTAAGCATTTCTAGCGTGTAATCCAATTTAAAGGATAGGATGCTTTTTCCTTGCACTTTGTTTAGTTCTAAAAGTTTTCTCGAGAAAAATCGCAAAATCTAGCACGATTACAGGTTGCTATTTCTAGGAATACTTTTAGTAATAGCCGTCATGAACTGCAAAAATCTTTTCAGCAATGACTTATGTTTTTCGAGGAAAAAAATAAATGGGAAACACTAGCCATGTCTAATTTAAAACCGCACAGAATATAGACTTACATACGCCATGTTTCTCTTACACCTTGACTACCAAGCAAAGCATTCATTAGTTCTGATTTTTGCAGTTTTGTTTGAAAGTTGTTTATAAAATTTAAAGAGTGCAAGCGAGGTAAAAGTTCGTCTTGAAAGATGCAGACTCTTTTGCCCAGTTTAAAAAAGTCTTTTTGTCTTTGTAGGTATATCTATGAATTTAGTATAAGAAGCCAAGACAAAATTTTAAAACGATATCTAGATTATTTTATAATATGGGCTAAAACAAGTGAAGATAAAAATAAAAATTAAAAAGAGCTAGAAGGCTCAAAGGATTGAATTTGGATTAGTTTCTTCTGGCCAAGCTGGTTGTTATTTGGAATAAGCTATTAGGTACTCATTCCCATATGTGAAGCTACGAAACAGAAAGTTAAAATGTTAAAACAAACAGGTTAAAACAGCTTCACTACTCTGCAATGACGGCAAGCTTCCAAGTGTTATTAATTCTACTAGCTTTTATATTTAGGAAATTTTGTCTCATGTCCTCCATTAAAACGTTTTGGAAGACACAATTTCTTTAAAATGGAATCGTCGATTAAGATTTCTCCTTTGTAATAAAAAGACAGAAGTATAAGCCACTATTTAAAATTATATGAACTATCAATATCAAAATCAGTTTAATTGCGTATCTTAAAGTGCCTGAGTTAAATTTCCTATTGCACCCCTTGTGTACAGAACGACGACGTTCACTGGCAAAATTGAATCAGCAGTAAGATATTTCATGTGGAAAACTAGAAGAAAATACTCAATGTCTAAAGATCAGCGACAGTATCGTAATTTATGTATTTGTCTGGTATTGGTTATACAAGAAATACTTTTTGTTAAAGTTCTAGACGTCAAAGAATTATTTTATAAACATACGTGTGATTACCTAGAAATATGCAAGGCAAGAGCTTTGAAAAGAAGGATAGACAAATGAGAATAAAAACATTATCACAAACAAAAGCAGTTCCGACAGTTAAATAAAATTGAAAGAGAAAAGGATGCATTTCTCCCTTAGATGTTGCTAGGTTGATTTTAATCACAGAGAGTCAAAACGGATCTGAGCTAATAGCAAGTTAAATTTTAGCCCCTGTAAAAAAAATCTTTTACAAAAAAATAAAATTATTTACAAACATAATCATCAAAGCATATCACGCAGTGTCAATGCTGCGTGCCCAATCTCTCTAAGATAGCAGACCAAAATCTCTCTATAAACGAAGGTGGTGGCTTTAGGTTAGCTTTACTGCGCCTGTATCCTACCTGCTTAAATATCTGTAACAAGTTTATAGTTAACTTCAACCAATCTTCTATTCTTTTAATTTTTTTTTTCATTTTGGGCACCAACTTCAAAGTCATCCAATACCGTAAATTCAATTCCAGACTTACAGAAGTTCTTTCTCGATTCCAGGTTCGAACTCATATTGGTTGTGTTTGCCATTTATACTCTCTAATTTCAAAGACCATAGTAATACGATTGGTTTCGCAATGAAAAATTTTGAATTTTTGCTTATGACAGAAAAATTAAAGATCGGCAAATTTAGTTTTCACTAATACATTTGGCTTGAGAAATCAGGACAGTATCGCTCTATTTCTAGAACTAAAAAATCTCATGAATACCTTGAGATACAGTGTACATGACTTAATTATTATGGGTGTTAATTGACTTTAGCCACACTTTTGTTGGGTGTGATGCGACGATTTGCTAATCGACGTTTTTCAATCCTCAGATGCTTTCGTCAAAAAGGGCGATATCGTTTTACTTATTATAGTACTAGCTATTTATACCACCAAGCTGCTAGGATAATCGTCTAAGTAAAAGTCAAAAAGTGTTGTAAAAAATCAATTAACACTGCTAATGCTACCTCACAGACAAATGAATATATTTGATCCCATATCATAGTAGACGTTGAGTAACGTTGAAAACATTTAACACATTAAAAGTTTAGTCATTTGTTGTTACGTTGGTTTATCTACAATTTTGTCACCTATGATTTGCCAAAAAGCGTTTCGAGAATTTTCAACGAACTCTGAAGGAGTCGTTACTAGATTTGCAAGGTCTATGTGTCTGTCTGTCCGCATTTTTTTTTAGATTTTGAAATTTTGACTTCAGATTTGGATTCTACATCAAAAACTAAAGACAACGTGGTGTCTTCGCTTTTTGATACCTCTTTGAGAACATGGTCAAAATGGCCGTTGAGATTTGAAACATTTTCAAAAATTTTGTTTTTACTTTAGAAGCGTATTCTACATTACAAAATAAAAGAAATGGCCGCCAAAATTTAAAAAAGTAACAAAATGGAGCTCATTGTGGTTATGCTTTGCGTTTTCAGATCTTTAAAGATGAAAAAGACTTAAAACCATTTGAAATTATTGTCACCAAATTCATTCAAATATGTTTCGAAAATTTAATCTGGGAAAACAAACATGTGAACATGTAATTAAAGAGTACTAGACGACCAGTGAGTGTGACAACTCAGTGAAGTTTCTTGTAATGCAAATTAAATTTTGCTGAGTTATGTTTTGGAACGTGGACATGCTATAATAGGCAACTGCTATGCCAATCGGGACGCTTCTGTTCATAAGAGCCATTTAGAACGCAAGATTTCAATTGCTACAATATTCTGCATATTTGCCAGATCTTGCTCCTAATGATTCTTTTCATTTCCAAAATTAAAGTAAGCAGATAAGGTAAGGATTATGAAGTGATGACAGCAGTAAATAACTGTTTGGAAGAACAACCACAAGAGTTCTTTTCCGGAGGAATCAAAGCTTTAGGGCTCGTTGGATCAAATTCATCGAAGTTCAAGGGGACTACATAGAAAAATAAACATTTGGATTTTTTCATATTTTGTGTTCTTCTATCTTAGGGACTATAAATAATGATCTTCCTCGTATATTGATTTTTGGAGAAAATATTTCTATGAGGAATTAAAAGTTGTTAGGCTAATCTCAAGACAGGAATTCTAATAAAAAGTGGATCTACAATATTTGAAACGCAGTTTTCATTGAGTAAGTTAGAATTAAAAAGAAGATAAGCCCATATGATATTTAAATTTCGGATTTAAGGGTGATTGAAATATTATTAGCAATAACTTCACGTTTTATTCCGAATATCACATAGGTATGGAGATCTTGAGGCGACCCGTGAGTTACTCAGCGTAGCAGCATATTATCTAGTACACCGAGCGCTGATCCTAGGTTACCCTACGTTATCAAGTATAAGACAAAATTGTTTTTGTAGTGATATACATAAAGAAGCTGATGTGCCTAAAATTCACTGGCCGAGTTGCGAGTACATAGGTGACTTCCGGTAGGATTTTGGTTGTTTAATTACGTCATAAGATGCATGGTATGGAGAAAGATGTTAGTTACAGTTTAACGTTTTTTTCGTTTTGTAATCGACTACATGACGTAAATAAGCAGCTTGAACACTCATCTTTTGTGTGGTGTGCTAGGAGATTACGGCAAAGTGAGGAAAAACAGACCAAGTGTTTGACACGGTACTAATGGACCTGGCTCATGGTAATGTTACTATCCGTGTACCTTATAACGTAACTAAACTGCCAGAAATCGTATCGCAAGTTTTATACACGTCTACACGATCACAATTTTTTCTTGTACTCGATGACATAGGCTAAATTAAGGTCGCCGCTTGGACAATAGTAAAATGGTCTTTTGTCAACAATAAATACGCCGTCGATATTTCAGTTATCTATAACAAAACCTTTTCATCTTTTGACAATTTCAATCCTAACTATAACTAATATCTGCAAGATTTATAACAATATTTTGCAAAAAAGAATTTACCAAAATCTCTTTCTCAATTTTGAAGTAAGTAAGTAAGTAACTATTAGGTATATCTCCTGCAGTAAAATTGGACATTACTTGTATAAAAGCAAAACTAAAAATTAATCTTCTATATTCATACAGTCGCAAAGTTCGAACAAGGCGTAAAGTATCGTTTTGTTAAATGGGTTACGATTTAAAGTTAGAACTTAAATGAAACATTAACATTTTTCAAGCTTCTCTGTGCATATATTTCTGCTTCATATACAACTTTTAAATTCAAAAAGTAATTCCTCTCCCTTTTTCTGGAACAGTTGCTAAAATTTATGCTTCCTTCTCAACTTTAAAGCAACTTCTTGACTAAAACTAGGCCACCTGAAGAACTGACAAAAACAGGTTTTCTTAAGGAAAGTTTGCTTTTCACCTAAGATAAATAGAATTGTGAATAACTAAACATTTGTGATCCAATTTTCTAAATATAACCCCTTGCAGACCTAGATTTCATTTTTAATAAAGTTTTCAAAATATCAAACTTAAAGAAGTCAACAACGGTTTAATAAGACTAGAAGCTTAAAAGTCACGTTCGGAAGAAATATTATATGATTTGCAATAAAATCTACTGGAAACAATAATACTTATAGGCTATAAATTTGTCAAGCTCTCTCTTATAGCGAGTCTTTCACTAATTTTAAGTACGTTTCTACTAACATGATTTATTACCAATAATTTCTCTTTTCTTTCGTATTTTAAACGTTCTCGTTACAAGTTTTACGTATACTTTGAAAGTTTGGAGAAGACAATTTTTGAAGTCAAACAAACTATATTTTCTTTAAAGTTTTATCGGGCATTTTCTCTTCTCTATAGTTTCTTTTCAATTTTCTGGTTGCTGTTTTTATTCAAAACTTTATTGCGCTTAAATTATATTTATAACCTTTTCCTGAAATAAACTGGTTGTGAAAGTGACATCTGATGTCGATAACATAAAATATGCATGCACAGTGCATAGGATATCGATTACATCAATACCGGGAAAGCTCACTGAATGGATGTAAGCCAAATTCTTACGTCCATATCATTCCGATATCGTGTTTGCCATTGGTTTACTATATGGTTATCTAAACATGACAAGCCTGCAGAGTGTATTCTGCTATGGAAGCCAAACTGAGATTTTTGTAAAGAGGGTTCTGCTGTAAACATAACTTTAATACTTAACACGGTATGAAAGTATGGAAATAGTTTCTGAAGGTATCGGCTTTATAGAAAAATATCAAGCATCGCTTCCCGTAAGCTGTGTACTTTAGCAAAAGATGGTAGAATTGAAGTGTTTTGTTTGTATGTATACTTGGCAAATTAACATTTTGGAGACATGCCATCTGTTGACTAACAAAGTTATTAATATATTTCGATAATTTTAATAAAAGATCTTGAGATGCTTAAATAAGTCATCATATACGTAGTTAGTTAGCTAACTTCATTTTTTAATAATAATAGAAAATCCAGATTGTTGATTTTTAGATTGTAATTTTCTATGTATGAGTATTATCTTAAGATAACGAGTCTTTAACTAGAAATCCAGTGGCGTCCTTGTAATGAAGTGTTTCTGAGTTAAATCTGGTTTGTCTAAATTTTGATAAAATGCAGATTTGGATTCTTTACCCTATCCGAAATATACCCGTAGTTGAAGTTATACTGACACCTATCGACTCTCTAAGAACTATGTAATTACTTGATCGGATCCAAAAACAGTTTCAGAGTTAGGAATACTCTTTATAGTAGAAAATAATCCATAAACATGTAACAATACACTGTGCAAACACATCAAAGCATTTTTATGGTAAATAAAAATCAGGGGGCGACGTCCTTCTGAATTAAATAAAGTTTTGTTTGGATTATGTAGCCCTAATTGTACTACAGAAATATAAAGATTGCTGGATTAATTACAGTGGAATCACTTCCACTTCTCAAATAATTTATATAAATAATAAATATAACATAAAAACGTTGCTGTGTAAGAAATATTTAGATTAAATAAAATACAAAAAGTAAATTTGAAACAAAACAATATTTTATTGATGAAAACTTTTTCAATACACCCTATTACTTGTACCTGAAATTTATTATTATTTTACTTTAATAAATATAAATGGCCAACTTTATATAAATTTTACTACAGCTAGAGGATACATAAAAAAGTTTTTTCCAAATGTTTGTTGGAAAATACTTCCTTGGGGATTCCCTAAAAATATTTTTAAACAAACTCTTTCAGATAAAAAACTTGAATATTTTTTATACGTTTGTACCTACTGGCTATTTTTTATCCAAATGTTTTTCGTATCCATTTCTTTTGACAGTTTCAAATCTTATGCAGCTTCCAAGGTAGAATTTCTCTACTATACGAACGAAGCAGCTCTTGTCTTTTATATAAATATCAGGGAGGAGCTTCTTGAGTAGATTAATAACTATTGCAATGTAAACGTCTAGCTTTGCAAAAGCTTGAGGAGGTATGATACAAATAGGAAGAGATGTAAATGGGCAATAAATTCTGAGAAGATTGGATCTGTCATTGTCTACGAATGATTCAGGGAAAACGTCTACATGATATATGAAAGTATTACCTACTTTTAATAAAGAAATTAGTAAGATTTTTTAGGTAAAAAAAAATAAAAACTATGTTGGGTTCAAATTCAAAAAACAGTCTAAGTTCTTAGTATTATCAACGTACGAAGCATGTAATGTTTCTGACAACCTGCCTTATCTTGCGCGTAAGTATACATTACTGTAATAACAAGTGACTGTTTCAGTGTTAAAGAGGGTAATTTCAATTTGATTGTTTTGCTGCATTACTTTATGTAAATATAAAAGCTTTGAGGTTAGGAACTTTTAATTAAAAACAACTTGAACTAAAACATGATAAAAAAACTATTTTCGTCATGTAATACGTTAAAAGTGTTTAAAGTTGCGTTTTCTAGTATCATACCTAGTTAATAAGTACGCTATGTAAGAACCTAAAGACATACTAATTTATATTATGCAGTAATATGTTCTAGAAGCTTTGTATGGCTACATTTTATTCAAATTAGTTTAAAGTCCGACTTACATCTCTGCATTTCCATGGGCAAATCGTTTTTGTAGTTGTCCTTCCCGTAGTGTAGAAGTTAAGGCAAGAATAATAACAATATTTATTAGATAGATTTGATTAATAGAGGTTGTAGGCTGTTCATTGATGGTAGTAGATTCTAAACCAGAAAAGAAACAGTGACGTTTGTATTCATCCGCAAGCTTATATCATCATCAATTCGAACATGCCTGGTAATTTGGCATAATCCAAAAAACAGAAGTACACCTACCATCTTAGGTTTTGAATATGCATAACTTAAACCCTCTGCTTGCTTCTGGGATTGTCAGTCGGTCTTTAACATCCCTGGATGTTTTTGTCGAGGTCATGTTGCCATCCAGAACGTCTAAAATTTTTTTTAGCCTTCTTGCTTTTTGCCACTTTCACTGTCTGTTGGCAAGAAATTGATTTCATCAATCCCAGCAAGGTCAATTAAAACTGCTGATTTTACAGGTTGAAATTGAACATTTTTAATTTTTTAATTGTTCGCGCTGTGAGGTACCCAAATTTTTACACCTTTCAGCACTGCAGAAATTTCGAGTGCGTTAGTTACTAAAGTGAATGAAAGCATTAAGTTAATAGAATCGGCTCCAACTTGTAATTTGACATTATGTAAAAGATAAAGTAATTACCGATTGCTTTGAGTTTGAGTTTCAGTATTGTGTCCGACAATCTTGATAACACCGTTAGTATAATTGTCTTCCAGGCTTTCTAATAATAGACTGCAGCTTGAAAAATTTTTTTATAGCAAATTCTCTTCAAAGTTATATAATTGAGATCAAAGAGAACTCTGAAAATCTCAAAGAATTTACATTAGTGATCTTTCGAATTCAGTCTTAAAATCTGACCTAGCTACATACCATATTATCCTCAATCCATTTTCTCTACTCTGTCCTCTTGAAAAATGTATCCTGTCTAAATATCAACACGTACATTTAATAAAGATCCTCAAGCTGAACACCTTTGTACGACGTACTCATCTCTAGATCAAAGCATAAATGAAAACTAGTGTGGGTTAAGTGATACCAGCTGGCACGTATTAATCGACTTTTTTCCAATATCAACATTTTGGCTAATGTGACACAAAGATGATCTTTTACGAATGTAACTCCTATAACGAGTGACAGAACCTTTGAAAAACAAAGGCAAATTGCGGGATGCCTTTTGGAAAAGAGTAGTGACATTATAGGTTTCATGTTAAGGACTTCATAATTCAACCGATAAAAATAAGACAATTCAGTAATATTGCATTGACAATATTACAGATTATGAATTTACCAAAATGAAACTGAACTTGATCTAACCTAATCTGATTAAACCTAACTGGAAGAGAGTTCTTTGGTATCCAAACTAAACTACAATCCACAATCTAACATCTCAGATTATATTTACCAGACTTTGCTGTAGTTCTTATAAACCGTTACAATTTTCCATAATAAAGTTTTAACATTGGACTACTACTAAAGTAAGTATCAAAGACAACCCGCAGAGGTAATAAAAACCACGAACACTGGGGACCACTGACTTTGACATTAAAGAATCTGGTAAACATTAGTGCAATGCATGATGATAAAGCAAGAAGTTAATCTACGCACAGTGAACCGGGTAGTAGGTGCTAGCTTGACAAAATTATTTTCTTTAAGTAATTTTGCTTGCAGTCATCACAATAAACCTAATAACTGGATTTATTCATTAAAAAGAAGTTGAAAAGTCCTACTGAATGAAATCTTTTCAAAATGATGCACATGTTTGCAAATAAAGGAAAATTCTTTACATAATCCTCTTGGTTTATGTTATTGTCAATTGCAATACTCTAGATATTTTCCACGTGTGACGTTCTCAAAAATTTCGACGCTTTATGTCTGGTTTCTTGAGCCTTTTCAAATAGCTGCCCAACAGGCAAAAACCAGCTTGTAATAATGCTACTTGCGTGGTAAAGGATTTTGTGCAAAGTCACGGGCGTGGAATACCAAGAGCATAGACTTAAATATAAATTTCTGATCTCTAAAAGCATTTCTCAAAGTTGTCAATTAATTCCGTGGCTAGACGACAAAGCTTGCAATAAGAACTTTAAATTTTTATAAAAGCCAAATCAATCCCTGTCATTTTGGACGACTTTGTAGGATTTCTAAATTTTTTTCATTGTTATAGTCAGACCATGAAAATTTTGTTTGTACTTGTCATCACAACCCCATTTGCAGTATAATTGCAAAATTGTTTTTTGATTTTTGAAAATATCACTTTGTGATATCTGTTCAGCCAATGATCAAGGGTAGCTTGAAGAGAGAGCTCTGTACTTATTTCAGTGATTGCGATGGCTGTCTAGAATTGTTGTTTTTGCCTTTTGAAAAGCATGATAAGAGGGGAAAACATAATGTCCTACATTTATAAGAGTTTTTCGTGTTGATTTATATGCAAAAGAAGTGCAGTTTATATCAACATAATGAACCAATGCCTCCACACTGGATAATGCTCTTTTTTTGCCCTCATCATAAAGACAGACTTCTGATGAAGGATGCTTAACAACTAAGTCTTCCACTCAATTTAGTTCTTGTGGAAGATTCCTCAAAAGATTTTTTCGATTAATCTCGGCCTTTTAATTCTAATTGGAAGGCTGAGCTACATTTTCTAATACTCCTTCTAAAAGCTTAAAAATCTTACCTTGAAGCCACTCTTCAATGTTTTTTGTGAAGGAATCTATTTTGTACCTACTTTTTCCATCGATCTTGAAACCGAAATGATATATGGCTGATATTTTTTTAATTAGACGATTGACCTCGTCTGAATCACGTGAGAACGCTCCCTCAAAAGCTGTTCTAACTGCTCTTTGTTTGGATAAATTTTCCAAAGTTCGAAAAAATCAATTCTAGATATAGACCAAGTTACTTCTGAAAAAGCTAAAAAAAACACCTTAGAGCAAACAAGAGCAAAAAAATGGGAAGTGCTCAAACTAGAATAATTCATCTACAAAATGGCGTAAAATGCATCACGTGAAGTAACGTGAAGAATATAATTTAAGACTAATGAAGTTGTAAAACCGATATTATTTTTGCATACTTTCACGTTCGTCAGACATCTTTTGTTGCACATAATAATTCGTAGACCAGTGTTGGCGCCTAATTATCTGCAGATAGTTTATCAACGAAGTATGAGAATTGCAATAATCCTATTTTCCCTTTCTAATTCAGATACGACTTTTGTCAAGCTAGTATGTACAATTTGATTCACTGTACTACGTCCAAAGCTAAAGTTAATGAAAAATTGCCTAGGGAAGCCGATATGTTTTGCGAATCGAATAAGCTGATAGATATTTGTGTGCCACAAAATAAAATTGAGTTGATAAATCAAGTAAATAAAGAAAAATTCACAAACAAAATGCAAACGACTGAAAAAAAATTTACAAATGAAATGGAATTAAAAGGGAACACTGAAAAAGAAAAAATATTGAGTGATTGTTTAGGATTGGCTAAATTTACAAAGAAGAGATAATGAAGTGAAAAATGTCGAAAAGTCAATCAAAGATGAACCAAGTACTGTCCTAAAGATTGGATAAATCTGAAATAATAAAACAAAACAAATCACACAGAAAAAAGTGAACATAAGAGAAAACAACAGGACAGGAACAATCTGCGAAAATTCATGTCGTCTACATTTTGACTTAACAGAACAGTAAAATTTGAACCAGACCTAATTATATGTTTAACATATTTACTATATCTAATCAGTAAAAGGGGCAATGCTTTGCGAAATTGATAAAAATACAACGGTCACATTACATTTGTTATAAAAAAATTTTGGCGCCCAACGTGGTGTTACTTTAATAAAAGAAAGCCCTATACAATTACGTTTATTTGGTCTATAGGTATTGATATTAAACAATTTATTTTAGGCAGTAAAAGCTTCTTTGGTTAACAATAAACAATTGTATTTTACAACATTTCGCTAACGGTTCTATTAACCCAATTAACTTCGAATATAGAATTTAACGGGTAATTTACTTTTTTGTTTTAAATAAATGTAAATAACTGTTTTTGATATCCTTATTTCTCTACGAAATAGCTTTAGATTTGGCCAGATAATCTTTAGAAAATTATAAAAATTAATCTAAAGGGGTAATTTACCTCAACCGAATTGAATGAATGGAAAAATGTAAATTCAATATTGTGTTCGGTAAATTGTATTCATCAAGGTTTTGAACATCCATATTTAGTGAATCATAAAGAAGGCCCTATATTATTGTAGTTTTCAAAAACAACGACTTTAATTCATTATCTAATATGTAGAAATAACATAATTGAAGCAAAAAAATCATATTTCTGAGAATTTCTTGTGCTCTTCATAATTTCTCATTTCTTTGTCTTTCTGTAGTGCTACAAAGAAACCCAGAGTTTACCAAATGGAAAATGCTTTTAAATTAATTTTTCTGAAAACTCTGTGTGTTCTACACCCACATGCCTTTTTATTTGCTTGCTTATTTGATATTGCAAACGTTGCGGTTAATATCAAAAATAATATAAAACACAATACCACGTATAACCTTTTCAAAGAAACAATAAAAAAGTCAAGTATCTTTCTACGTTCCGCCTTCGCAATTGCTCGTTCAGTTGACGCAAACAAACGACAAAAAATACATTCATAAGCACCAAAAGAGCCTGCGAGGTTATTCCTCCAAGCTAAGACAAAACAAAACCATATGCTGCTTCGGATGAATGAACGGGTAAAAACAAGGCTTATGAACCCTGTTTCCCTTCCAAGTAGCCGCCATTATAGATTTTCACGAAGAGTTGCTTTTCATGGAAATTCGCTGGACCACTGCCTAATGTTCCAGGAACAAGTGGAATGTTTTACTAGTGGCGTGCTTTAATACATCTTCACGCCTGGCTGCTTGAATTGAATGAGATGATTATTAACCTTTAATCATTGTATAATTTCCAAAATGGGTCTTCATTAAAGTGTAGATGTTCTTTTAAGGAGCAAAAAAGGAATAATAAGGCAAAAAGATGCTTTTGAAGGGTATAGTCGAAAACAAGCATTATCGTTTTTGCTGAGAAACAACTTTTCATTGTCTTAACTATATTATAGATTTCCCACCAAAAACTATAATCTTAAATGAAGTTAAATAAGACGCGCAAGTAATTTATCACTTTAATACTAATAAAATTCTAACTTTTTTAAAATACTTTAGTCTGTGGTACTATAAATTATATTACGTATTAAAGTGTAATTCAAGTTTGTTTCTACATTACAACAAAAAGCTTAAGCTATAATAAATGCATCTGTAAACAATTGTGGTGTGCTAAATAAATACTGCAGAAGCATTACGGGTAAAACAAAACATTTATTGTGTAAGGCGGAATCGTAAGCTGTTCCTTTACAAATAAACAGCAGATATTAAATTTCTCATAGCTTGTATTTCTCTGATTCATTTTTGTTTAAAATTTAATTTACAAACGAATAAATGTAGATTACATAAAAAATAATAAAGTACAAGTTTTCTTTTTTAAAAGAGTGAAAATTGAAACGACTCGCAGGAAACCACGCGAAGTTCATTATTTAGTTTCTTTCACAACCGTGGATCGAGTGGAACAATGGCGTTTAGACTGTGATAGTATTGTAGCGGTCTTGAGCTTAGAGCTCGATTGCGCTATCTGGCGGAGAGCTTTCGACTTAAACCTTCAAAAACTCGAGCGCCGTCTACTCTATTGCAGAACTACAATATCCTGGTTTTCGAGCTATAATACAACTAGGGATATTTAGCTGCTCCTTTGTTGGAATGTAATTAACTGGTTGTTTTTAGTTCTTTTTTTACATATGAGTTATTTAGAGTGGAATTTACAATTTCCTTTTGGGATTTTAACCATTGATTTAATAACTTTTAGATATAAAATGAATTTACCTAGTTATTATTAAAATATTAAAATTTTTAGTTTTTTATGTTAAACATAACATGATATATTTAAAAAAATAAGAAGCTTTGGACTTACAGTTTTCGTTTTGCTCTTGTCTAATTTAGTTGTTGGTACGTATTAAAATAAGAGGAATGAGAATTTCACGACGTTAGTATGTCGCCCAGTTGGCAGCTGACTGTATCTGTCATTGTCTAGACAGGATTTGATGTTTACATCGCAACTTTTAATTGGATTGTTTTACAAAATTTAAAGTTAAAGTAAGTATTCTACATTAGAGTAGAGAAATCAGGTAAACTAGAATTATTTTTTAAGGCATCTTGGAAGAAATCAATAACAACATTAATCACAGCAGACACAATAAGAACAGGTGGGGTAAAAATAACACAGACAGAATATGTAAGAAAATAAAGAAATAATTACAGTTATAAGAAAGCTACTCCTTGTAAGATATATGTAAAAAATCCAATCGATGGTTTAAGGATACTACCAGTTTCAATTGCTTGCTGCAGTTTTCTCAAACTTTTCAACTTGCTCTTCGATTTCTATTACTGCAAAACCCTTACTGAAGTTTCAACTGAATGGTTTTATTCTAAAAGTGATTTAGAAGTGCAAATCGTTATTTTTCTCAATATCTCTTAAATTAAACTTTTGTAACTACTTTGTGGTGAAGGAGAGAAGACAGAAACAGTTATTTTACAGCACCACACAGCACTGCTATACAAAGAAAATACTTAAACTTCAATTTTCACTGTAATCCCAATTTTCAGAATCACGCATTCTGCCACAATGCCCAGAATTTACAGCATGGAACATCTAAAAGGGTAAAATCAACTTACAAATGAAAATCAAAAATACAGGTGCAAATTGATTTTTTAAGGTCCATCCTCTACAACAGAAAGATCGCTAAACCAAGATAAACGCTGTGTCGTATTAAACAAGAATTACTTCTTAAATTATGGAAAGAGGTACTGAGTGTTTCATTTCAAATAATTAACCGTGAGACACAACTGTTTGCGTTTATTGATCACCCGGTATTAAAACTATCCACTAAAAACTTCACTATTGGTTTTTAAAATGCAAAGATCAAAGTTTCCTTTTGTAAAAGTAAAATCTTACGAACTCCTGGTGCACTATGTTATGTTACACAAAAATGAAACATCCTGGATATTTTGAATTTGCATGTGACTGGAAATTAACCTGCACTATACCTCAGGCGATCTCAACTAGTTTAGCAAATCTATCCTAATATCTAAACATTCTTTATATCATCCATAGCAACATCTATGGTTCACTCAAAACAAAGAAACTCTTTGGTTTCTTGTTTTGCTTGATAAAGAATAAATTTAATTGTACTGTGGGCAAATGCACAAATGGGATCGTTCTTTTAAGTCTTGCTGCTTTTGCAAATGGTAGCCACCTGTTTACAAATCAAGAAAGATTCTATTTCTCTAATGTACATTTTTTCAAGGCTTTACAAAAATCATGGCTAGTCAGGAGCACAATAAATAAATACACAAGTATAAAACTGAGTTCTAAGGATGTACATTGTACATGTTCTGATTGTAGACTACGAGTTTAACAAAAGAAGAAAAATAAATATATCCAATGATGCAAAATTTGGAAATTGAGAATATAGAAATGTAAAAATGGAAATGGTCGCATGACCCTTCTTGGAGTGGGTCTTGTACTCTCCAACATGTTTAATGTCAGTAATGTTATAGTGTGAACATTTCAAACATTCCATGAAGAATACGAAAATAAAATTGTCTTTTTGATAACAAAGCTATATTTGAAATTAGAATAAACTGATACTCAAGATGATGATGAAAACATAGAAGGAACTATAGAAGACATAATTTCAAAACTAGCACGCTAAAGCATTTGCATATCTATGTATAATTTAAATTGTTCCTTTACCACAACAGAATGTATACAGCATATCAAGTAACAATAGAAGCTGCTGACTGAGAAACGAAGACAGAAACAACAAGCAGTTCGACGAAATATACAAAACTGGACAGTAACTACAGAGCTATCAGAAACTATAACTGACGCTAAATAGAAAATTACGAGGAATCCACCCTCTATCTTTGCTCCCAACAAAAAAAAATCTCCTCATAACAACTAAGCCATGGTTTTTGTTTTTTAATCTTTTCTTTCAACTTTCTGGGCGAAAACAAGTGTCCAACTTAGGGTTAATGCTGCCTCTCCCGTCCTCATTGCTAGTGAATTTATTTCCTGCTTGAGCAGCCATCGCGATGCAAGATGAGTAACTTGAAACGTTACGTATTTTGATAAAATAACATACCTTTGGTCAGTTGGACAGTTTTCTTTAATCACAGTGCTTAACTTGAGAATTAACTAAGTTTATAAATACCTGTTTCGTTCAGACTGACGCTTCAACTTTGAACTTGCAAAGAGACAGAGAAACGCAATGTCACTGCTCGACAAATCACTTAAAGGGTTTTCATATTTTAGTGTATTTTTCTGGGGATTCTAAATGGCTGTTGTTTGCCCAATGAAATCTAAATACTTTACCTTTCATGTATCAAAGCATTTCTTGAGAACAAGCTGAAATGTCTAAAATATCTTTGTAGGGATTAAAGTTGCCAAAAAGTATCCATGGAATCTTGAATGAGTCTTTGGAATAAAACCAAATAAATAACATCAAGACTCGTAAATAGTTGCATAGGAAGTTCGGAGATCAGGTTTTAAGGTCATCCATTTTTTTTCCAATTTGGACACCAGCTAGGCTTATAGTCTAGCGAATGCGGTTCCAGAACCAAAACATTTCCTCCTTTCGCCCATTATTATAAGGTTCTTCTCTCTTTTGGCTTTGGTGAGGGGTGACTTCGATCACTCTATCTGAAATATCTATTCTCACTGTCGTTATGTCTCTTTCTAGGTTTCCATTTTTCAATAGTGCTGCGACAATCATTGTATTTATTTAGTTAATTTTCATATTTCTTCGTTTCTTGAGTATTTCTTCACTTATTGTCATCTCCCAGAGATCAGATTAGAGAACTGTTTTACCCCAGAAAGCTTTAAATTGCAAATTTCTCCATAATTTAAATTAAATCGTTTAGTATGTGCAGCTCTCTTGGAACTAGCTCCCTCCCTTTCCTTGGTTTCTATTTAGAGCCTCGTTTGTGAAACCATAGTGTATTGTGCGATGATGAGACTAGCTTTTGAATGACATTGGGTAACCATAAATGCAACGCTTGCTTATTCTAGTCTATTCTAACTTGAAAGATTTTACTCACGCCAACGCTGTACATTTTTACACTATACTGTTCTTGAAACAAGCGTCCTATCCAGCAACAACCTTGTATAGACGTGAATTTTTGCGTGTAAAAAAAAAGTACGTTTAAAAAGGTATATGAAGTAAACAGAAAGTTTGTATAAACACATTTATCCGCGTGAATGTGGTATGTTTCTACAAGAGGAAGAAGGAAAAGGTATTGCTTTTGATTTTCTAGAGCAAAAAGTAGATGATACAAAAATTCTAAACTATTGCTAACGGGTGCAAGCAGCTTACAAAACCCTGTTGTTTGGTAAAGACACCATACTTTTCAATCCATTAATAAGGTTACAGAAGAGACGGTAGGCAGATATGTCACTTACCTCAGTTTCAGGCTTAATATTTTTAATTTTTGAAAATCTTCTAAGTATTAAATTATATGTAAGATCCGAACTATACTACTTTTGTTTGTCTATCGCTGTTTGTTTCTTTATAATTGCGTTTTTGGTGGTTGAAGGTGCATCTCCCTGATTGATTTGTAGGTGATCGTTTTTGTACTTTTAAGTTAGATTGTACTAGACTAGCTAGTAAAGCAATTAACTTTGCAGAAAGA
Organism: Ignelater luminosus; assembly: GCA_011009095.1. Lineage (NCBI taxonomy): Eukaryota > Metazoa > Arthropoda > Insecta > Coleoptera > Elateridae > Ignelater > Ignelater luminosus. Next base: position 29,281 of record VTPC01089825.1, on the reverse strand, counting down.
CTATAGTATTATAGAAACTGGATTAAATTGAATACAGTACAAAATTTAAGCACTTCAAAGAATAAGCCAAAAGAACAAAACGTAGAGGCTTGTGTTAGTCAGAGCAAGAAAACAAATGCCAATAACAGATGTTAGAACATACCGAAGAAAAATGCATAGATACAGATCACTCTAAGGTATTGCAAACGTACGACTGAAAACCAAAAAGAAGTATAACGGCAAACAGTGAATAAAGGGAACAATATATGTAGAAGTTAAGTTATGAAAAAATTAAAGAAGAATAATAGAAATGAAACAAATAGGCTAATGGAATAAAATAATGAAGAAAAAGACAGAGGCAAGATATCATAAGTTACAATACTGGACCCAATCAAAATATAGAATATAGAATAAGAACGAATAAGGAAATAGAACAAAACTTTTAAGAAGACAGATAAGAAAGTAAAACACCAGAGGACAAATTGGACATATATGGAAAGCGGGAGAAGACAAGATAATAAACATAGTAATAACTAGAGATCGGAGAGAAGAAAAGAAAAAGAAGTCCGAGATCTATTTGTCTAAAAGAAGTAAAGGAAGATCTAAAAAGTACAAAAATCAGCAACATAGAGGAAGAAATAAAAGATAGAAAAGAATGGAGGAATGTATGTGAGAAAATAGAGTAAAAGACAGAAAATAAAGAACCCAGAAGCGACAAAACCATCTATTTTCTCTTCCAATTGCCGTTTTATTCATTGTTAATTCCACTCTTCAAAGAACACGCCTAGATGAAATGAAATCATCAAGTCAATAGTAAGTATTGTTTAAGATGACTCATTCAAGAGTAAAATAAGTGATAACAATACTTCGAATATTCATTAGATAAGTTTACCAATGCCAAATACGCAAATTTCTTAAAGCTTGTGAAATCCAGAAATTGGTAGAATGAGATTGGACATGGGAAAAAGTAAATATGTACTGACCAATTAGCAATTGGGTTTGGGGAGAAATAAAAACACCGATACTTTAAAAGTTCTATTGGACAATACAGAATAGAAAATTTAAGAACGGTGTCATGCAAAACTACTAAGCAAAGAAGTAAATACAGCGGTGCAATGCGCAAAAACAAAAACAAAAGAATTTAAAACATGAAAATTTGGGATATTAATGTGGTTGACAAGAGTTAATTAAAAGAAAGTTGTATCGAATAGTAAAGAAAATTGCAATAGGCAGTAGTACCACTTCAATATTTGCCTTTTTGGGAAGACTCAATACAGGATATTTGAAATTTAAGAACATAGTAATAACAAAAACCAATAAAAAATGAGTAAATATCTAAAATTTAGATTTACACCGATAGATGCTATCTTTTCAGTCAATTTAATCTGGTTAAAAGGCATGTAAATAAGTAATTGCCTATTATACAATTGTTATTCTTATTCAACGGCAACGTAACTCAAATAAAAATTTAAAAATATCATAAATATGAAAACATTAATATAAGAATTTCTATAAAGAAAGGAATGTTATTGTTAGTACATAGCTGAAACCGCAAATGATATCGACAGTAATAGCAGAAAAATAAAAATGCTTCTAAAGAGAAAACTTATATAACAGCAATATACCTCACAAGATGCTGGAACATTCCAAATGCCTTAGAACTCTGAAATTACGTTTTCGTTCAGCGAAACCGATCACTCACAACAAAGGAAGAAGGCTGCTAATAAAGATCATAATTCTCTAAGGTTAATAGAAAGCGAGAATAAAAGTTCTGGAATAAAAGATGATACCTTAGCCTTGAAAAGCGAATTTGTACATTAGAAAGAATGGGGAGGTTCTGTGTAAACAAAAGAAAAGATAATCCGTACACTACTATTTACAATATAACCAAATTTGAATAATTATTTCTAATTAATTAATTACAAGTAACAGTTTAATTTAGTAACTGGACTTAATGATAGTTTAACTTTGTATAAGATTTCTTTCAAATATTTTGCAACAGACAAGTTAAAAAATTCTCTAAATTGAGTTTTAATTTTTCAGAAATATTTTAAATGTACTTACACTTTAATTCGCTGCTGCTACGAATTCCCAAGGCTTCAAAAGAAAACTTTCTATCCCTAATATTTGGCTAAACCATTTTTTGGTTAAATAAAGTTAGCCAAATATCAAAGCTTATTTTCATTACTGGTTTGAGCGTTGAACTTTTCAATTAAAAAGTTTAATTGACGTCCTGATTACATGAGAAATAAACAATAATCGTAAATCAAGTTTAAATGACACCTTAAAGCTGTTCAGACAGAATCGAGAAATTGTGTTGCGATTAAGCAGAAAATAAATGTATACTTTCATGTCTCGTTGCAAAACGAGAGGGCTTTGTACTTTCGCGAAATTGCTTTACTCAACCCGATTATGACATCCCCTGATGAACAAACTTGGATACTTTTGTATTCCTTAAATGCTTTTTGCGTCTTTGTTTCAGATCCCGCTTTAGGACCGTTTATGAAGTAACGAGGTTCACCATAAATAATTCATTAATAACATTTCGACTTAATAGAATTTTTGCTGTTGGTAGTATAGCAGGAAAAAAATCAAAATAAGAGGATAAAACAACATTTTTGCAAATATGATTACATATTCGTCTCAAGGGTTTAGAATTCTTGTGTATGGGTTTAGCAAACAGAATCTGGCGTTGGAATCGAAATCCCTGAATCTAGCAACTTCGGGTCATTGCCGTCGCCCACCCAATTGATGCAGTGCACAGACTCCAGGACTCCTCTATTTTCTTCTCGAGTTCGGAGGTAACGGGTCTCAGATTACGAAAGTTCGATAAAATGTGCTTCCAAAGAAAATTATTTTATTTTTATACACGAACACTACTAGAATTAGAAAGAGACGCTGATGCTACTTTTTATCCAGAAAGTTTAAATTAATTTCGATAAGTCAATTTCGTTTTCAGAAGAAAAATAAACAATAATAAACATTATCTTCTTGACTGACTCGGTTAGATTTAGGTAAACCAATTAGTGAGTGATTCTTCTTCTTATACCATATTAATTTAGTATATCGTTTCCTCTCAGCTAATAATTTATTAATATCGCAGCTGCTGGAGCGTCAAACGCACACAACTTGTGGTAACGCTATGTAAATATCAACTTGCCTTAAATTATAATCGTTTCTGTAAGTTGTAATCGTGCAATCTCTCTACAGTTGTCGCAACTTATAAAGAGATTTATCCCATAATATGCTAATAAATCGTGCCTGGAAGTATTCGGAAGTTAAAATTGTTTCTTCCATGAACCAGTTTCCAATTTTATACTGATAAGTCGAAGCTTTTGTAAAGGAGCCCTACAGTTTAATCCAAAATCGGTAATTGGTTGGTAATTTTCTAACTGTAAAAACGTCCTATTATAAATTCTCTTTCGAAGTTGCTCTACCTTGCCGATTTTCTCTTTTTCTGTTTTCAGATTACTACCAATTGCTAATTTGAAAATTAAATTGAGAAGAAATATTTATGTTGTAAATAGAGACAAGAATACTTTGAGCAATGAGTCGGTTTTTAAGTATTTACCTATAACATATTTAGACCCTTTTTAATTCAGAAATTGATTGTTAATTTTATTTTTACACTAAAGAGATCTTAAAGGAATAAATTAATAGGATTTTAAGCAATTAAAAACACGAGTTGAATAGTACACAACCTAACCTTCTCGGGTATCATCAATGTCATTCGCTTGGGCAATATTGCATAAAGGGATTTGCATTATGCTACTCGCTTTGTACGTTAAAAAAATTCCCTTTCTATAGAAAGAAGGTTTGGCAAACACGCTGAACATCTCTCATCCTTAGTAAGTCTTAGTTCAAACAGTTTACGTATTAAATTTGAACAAACAGTGAGGGTAGGGTAGAGGTAATACGTTACTTTAGAATCAAATGCAAATCTTTAATGTTACTATAAAAAACAGCATGTTGTAGCACTTTTCGCCAGTTTTTGCCCCGAAACTGGAGAACTTGAGATCCATAACCAGTTTCTTCATACCATTAAAAGCTTTCCAGCAACACATTCAGTCTATTCAGCAAACAAGTGGGGTTTTTAAACAGATAAAATTGCTATGGCAAACAGACAAATTCTAATGAATAGGAAATAAATTGGAAGTAGCAGAAATAGCTCATGGTAATTTGGCATTAGTATTGTAATGGTGTTTCTAAATAAGGTTTCTCAATAGTTAGTCATTCTTTAGGTGTAATTGTCTTTATTTGATTGACCTTTAGACATTTGTACCACATAGGCTATCCATCTTTAAAGTTTTATGTATGTATACCTTTTTTATATATTGTGTTTCAATAAAAACTATGCATTCTAAGTAATTTTGTCGCCGGTCAATATTGAGAAGAATTTTGAAGCACACCAACCTTAGTAGTATTAAGATGAACTCAACTTGACAAAATTTTATTGATGTTATGTAACCTCCTTTCCCTCTTTAACAGCCCCATCAAAAATCTTAAATAGTAAATATAGTCATTTGATAGTTCAATTCAAATTTCATTTAACTTTGTGTGCGACTGTCATATTCTGCACTGTAAGGAACAGCTGTTTTTGGCATTGTCAATGAAAACTACCAGGCCGATTTCAATGATTCTTGGATACATGATCCCGTTGGGCCTCAATACACGCCATGTACCCTCACCAATCTTCGCTGATAAAGGAGTAAGCAAGTCGAAAAAACTGTCTGGACTTTAATGTTGAAGACTGGGGAGGTTTGTATGGAAACTGTAAATACAGTAAGTATAAATGGTGATCCCCTATCATCGTTTTAAATTGGCTAAAATGGAGTTTGGTTCCGCAGGTGTGCATCTGCAGCAGATGATATAAAGATTCTTGATACATATCAAAACGCCAAGTGGGATACTTACTGCTACAGCGCTTTTTTGTGCAGTCGCTACTAAAACAGATTTTTCTCATTTTCAGTGGTGATGCTAAACAGACCTTCAAGACTAGACGAAATAAATTCTTTACAACAGAACCAATAAGGCTAGGAGGTTGTTCTGAAACATAACGTCAGCTAGAAACAATATCCGGTTGAAAGCAAAGAACGATCGTTATCATTGAATCAAACTGCAAAAATACTCAGAAATCCCTAAAATTGTCCAAAAGAAGAAAAAAATTTTAAAATGTCTGTAGAATGCACTCTCGAATGCGAAGGACATAGGACTTTTTTGATTATATGGGGTAACGTATAGGCTGTAAAGATCTGTTTGGTCAATCTTCATTTGTTTTTCTGTATAAATATTTAAAAACAAACAACACATATCAATGGATAACCTAATAAATTCTCTTCAATGACGCTTCTGGGTTTAAAAAGATTCCATTTTTAAGGCCAAAAAAAATCTAAACCAGTTAAAACAATAGCTGCATAGAAATAATGACAATTACGAAGTTTATATTTATATTTCAATAAAACAAATTTTTGAAATTTGATGATTATTATTGATTTGGAGCCGGAAGCCAGATTGCAGCTGTTACATGACCGTACTTGCCAAATGAAGTTTTCTTGGGAGTAGTTATTAAAAAGGAGGGATGGTTACATCACATCAACAAAGTCTATGCCATTTTATGTCCCTCTTGATACTGAAGTTGATGTGCTCTTTTCTAATTCTAACATCGGACAGAACAGGCAATTCTTCATACTTTTTCTACTTCTTGTTTGACAAGATTCTTTCCTTCGTGCTGCATAAATTCTGTTAGAAAATCATTAAATACAGAGCCCTGTCGTTTCGTTTTTATATTTAGTTTAATACTAATGGTTATTTAATTTTATTAAATTTTGCTTATAAAAGTTTGCCTCTATTTATCATGCCAAAGGTTTTTTGGAAAAGTCTCCACACTAAATATTATTTCTCAACCATCTTTCTTTCATGGTGCAAGGTTATAATATTTAGTATCAAGCCAAACTTTTCCAATTTGTCCAGGCCATACAGTCGTTTTTGCATAGTTCTAAATACAATTGTACTTGGTAGTTAGCAATTCAGGTGCAACGATCCCTATTGATCTAGTAATGTACAAAATGCAGTGTCATTTCCACTAGTTCCTCGTTTAGTATTTTGAATCAAAAAGTTAGATGTGCTATTTGTTTATATTATTTTGCAATTATAGATTTATTTGGTACCAAACGTGCTAAAATTTAGTATACAGGGTGTTTGGTTCACCACCGTATATTCGAAAAGGGATGGTAGAAGACATGATTTGAAACTTATCTAACCTAATATACTATTATACAATGTGTCAAGGTTTGCAAGATGTTGTCATTTTTCATAATTTCACCCAATTGGACGTATTACCCCATTTAAATGTGAACACCGCACTATTTATAATCTTTCATAGCTACTCGGTCGATTTTAGTCATTTCCATCCACTCCTACAAGTTATTAAATAAATTAGACCCAAAAAAAGTTAAAAAAAATTATGACTCTAAAGTTTAACTTTTACTTTATAAGGCTATAAAAGAAAATTTAAATGGGGAAAAACGTCCAATTGGGTGAAATTATGAAAAATGACAATATCTCAAAAACCATGACACTTTGTATAATAGTATATTAGGTTAGATAAGTTCCAAATCATGTCTTCTACCACCCCTTTTCGAATATACGGCGGTGAACTAAACACCCTGTATATAAGCTAAATTAAATATTAACAATACCGACACACCATCGCGGGTTGATAGCAATGTACAGCTTTAGAACACCGATATAATTGGCTCAAAAAATCGGTTTGGCATACTATTACAGATCCTTCTCAAAATCCATAATTACCAATAACACTGCAGAGTTTGTAAGTTGATCGATATTTGATATAAAATGATTTGTTTGTCTTCAAGGTAGAATCTAAACTAAGATAAAACGTTTACTTTGTTTGAAAATTTCTGTCATCTTCGCAGAAAAGAAATTATAGTAGGAAAAATACTACAGCTCATAAAACTTACAATAGCAAAACAATATTTAACTTTGATGCTGTGAAATACGTAAACATCTTTTGTCATTATGCAAACTCATTCAGCTCTGAGTGCAAACAGTTTTCATTAATTAACATAGAGATGAAATAGTACAGGGCCCGAAACGAAACCTTGTTGTACCTCATCGAATGAGAAGATTTATTTTGAATTTTAACAAAATCTAGATGAAAAGCACCCAAGAGAAATGGATGTGAATTAGGTTTCATAGCCACCCGGTATATGCGTATAACTCTTGAACGGTTAACTTATTTATGTAGAAAGAAATTCATTTAATAGGACAATGAAATACAACTAAAGACTTATTCACTAAATTAATAATAATAATAATAATAATAATAATGATTCTCGACTAAAAGATATTATAATTGTGTTTCGTGATTATTGGTATTGTTGTACATGAATAAATGTGATTTGATTTTATTTGGTATGTCCAAAATTGTCTTTATTAGTTTCATAAGGTGTCTTCAACATGTTTTTCCAATTCAATGACCCCAGTGATTTTTTTTACAGTAATTAATGTGAATCAAATTGTGCAAGCACGAAGCAATTTGTCCTTATCCGTTTCTTCAATGCTTGCAAAGGTATCTTTTAAAAAAGTTAAATCGTTTTGTTATAAATTCGAGCGTGAACTACTTACGGTGTATGATAGCAAACACAACATTAATCACTCAAGCGTTGTACAAACCACTTAAACACATCAGTTGTTTATAATTTATTTTAAATTGCCAAAAACAAACTGCACATTGCCTGTGAATATTTCAAACAAACAACAGCTTTTTCATTTTTAGTAGTAAAAGATTATTTCATATCCTTACCAACCAGTGAAAGATTCTAATATTCTATTTCTCTACCCTATGAATATTAGATTTGGATGCTGCAAAACTAATTTCCACATTCACCTTTTTTGAATGTACAGTGAGTAGTATTTTTACTATGAAATCACGTTTTAGAAATACGTTAAGACTAAGGTAGATATATTTTTACAGTTTTACTCTTTTTAACTGAAAGCACGTACAGTTCCTCACTCTTCACAATTATACCGAGTGTCGACGAAAATTTTTAACATTATTATTTATTTATTAAAATAAAAATGAGGCTTTTCAGATTTATTATAGTCATTAAATGTTATTATTTCAAGATTAAGGCTCTGGAAGATCCAGATCATGATATGATAAAACGGCAGTGATGAGTGTAAAACACTTTATTTTAATACTCCAGTTTTACTGTTAGGTAACATAAAAGAATAAATACGTTTTATATCAACTTTAATGTAACTTCATTTAATATACAGTGCGTTCAGCGAGGAATGGGACAGCATGATATCTCGGGAACGAATGCTGATTTTAAAATTCTGAGAACTATGTTACAAATGTAAGGTAGGGGCACATATTTTGTGATAAAAAGTTTTTCAATTAAATGTGTCACCGTCAGGTGGCGCTACCTAACTTTGGAATCTGCAATATATTTGTGATAACTTTTCTTATAAGTGCTACCAACCTATCTGGCTTACTTTTCGGGAAAATAACAGTTTTTATAAATTTAACACAAAGATGTAATAGATTGTATTCTGTACAGATAACAAGCAAATTCTTCTACATTTCTGGAAAGTGTACCGTAGACTACATTTTTTACATGTGCTCAAAGAAAGTAGTCTAAAGGTGTTAAATCCGGAGAACGAGCTGGCCATCTTACAGAACCATTAGTACCTATCTATCGTCTCAAAAATACCCTGTTCAGATGGTCCCTTACTATGATAGGTTGGTAGCACTTAGATAGAAAGTTGTCACAAATATGTTGCAAATTCCAAAAATCGAATAAAAAGTAGGATATTCCGTTAAAAAAAATTAGGTTAGGTAGCGCCACCTGGCGGTGACGCATTTAATTGAAAACTTTTTATCACAAAATATGTGCCCCTACCTTACATTTATAACAAAGTTCTCAGAATTTTAAAATCTGCATTCGTTCCCGAGATATCGCGCTGTCCCATTCCTCGCTGAACACACTGTATATAAACAACATAAACAACTAGTAACCAAGGTTGCATACCTGCCAACTATACAATATTTTATTGCATTCTAACAGATCAATCCTAGAAATTTTCAATTGTTCTGTATTTCCGGTTTATATTCAAAGTTTGGAAAATCCACAGCAGTTGCGTTTGTTTGTTCACGCTAGGTGTTCAGAGTCATTTTTTGTTCTTGTTACACAAATAATAATCCAAATGTTTAATCTTTGTGAATAATGAATTTGAAGTTCTCAGGACGAATAGACAACCATATTATCACATATAATTAATGTCCAAAAACTTTTCTGTTCATAACAAATGTACTTTTTCTTCAAATTTATAATTTATGTCAATATTAATTTGTGGACTTAAGAAAAGATAGATGCGTTTCAAATCACGGTGAATCCCAAACGGGTAAGTTTTGAACACCCGTTATAACGTCAATATGATATTAACAGGCATGTCAGACAACGCTGCCAATAAAGGTTTTATATAAACTATGATGTTGATGAAACTCAATTTAGGTATTCAAACGATAAGTAACATCAGTAATTTCATATTATCAATTAAGAAAAATCAGCTTTTTTCACATAATCTTTTGGATAATAACATCGTCAGGTCACCAAGAAAACAATTATTCTGATTTGTCTTTTCTTTGCTTTGTAATGTTTCAAGTTACGTATATACATGCCAAAAACAAAAAAATTAACTACCACTACTAGAACATGCAATAGACAATATGCTGTTGTACAAAAATCCAAAAATTTATTGTTGTTCATTTTAAATTGCATGGGAATCAAGTGTGGTAGCGAATAATGCAATGGTGATAATGCCATGCTGTGGATCATTACATAAGTATCTCGTAATCGGGCAATAATGATGTCGGCTAGACTTTAGATTCTTATCAAACGTGCTAAAGCTTTGGTTATGATTGGAACAATAAGTGTAGCTATCTACATGAGCACTGAAAGTAGAATGGCCAGTGTAACTAAAATAAATGTTAACAAATCAAATCAGACAGATCAATCAGGTTGATAGCAACGAACATCCTTAAAACATCGACATAAGTGATTCAGAAAATCGGTTTGGCATACTATTACTATTGGTGTAAAATAATTTGTTTGTCTTCAAGGCAGAATCTCAACTAAAATAAAACGTTTGCAGTATTGAAGAGTAATCTATCTTAGGAAAATACTACAGGTCGTTAAACTTAAAATGAGTATTACAAAGAATTAAGTAGATAGGCTTGGGTGTGTTTTCTCGCTTTGCCAAATAAGGGATAAAAAATCTTTTGCGTATGGCCTTGCATTTTATATAATCTCTACTGTGGATGGTCTTAAAACACAACAGATGTAAATTTAGAAAAACCTCAAAATACTTCTAACAATGACATTGATGAAATGACAACTTAAAACATTTATTTAAAAATGCTTTTAGATATTGCCAAACCATTAAAGAAACTTTGTGGTTTTTATTAGAATAGGCAATTTTGGCACGCAAACCTAAAACTATAAAGGCATCAGCCAAAACTAACTTTTGAGCAGATTTTATCAAACAATGTTTAGTTTTGACGCTGTAAAATATGTGAACGTCTTCAAGCTCATTCGGTTGAGAGTGCTAAATTTGCTCAACACTAGTGTATATTGTCAAACAATATTTGTCAATAACCAATCAAATTTGGCCCACAGAGTGCAGCTTTTTATGTTTCTTATAAATACTACGTTCAGTCCTTTTTATCATTTACCACGTTTTGTTCTTTATATTAGATTTTGTATTATGTCTCTGCACGACCAAGGCTGACAATCCACTCAATTCGGTGCAAACTCGTAATTTCACAAAAATATAGTTATTCTTTTCCTTTATCATAAAATGTATTGTTTTATTGCTTTTAATGTTTCTAGAATAATGTGTTTCTTAAGAATAGACTTGTAAACATTAACAAGACATAAATGGATTTGTAGATAATAATTAACAAAAACGTATTTGTTTTGTTTTACTTCGTTTATTTCACTTTTTATGAAAGGTGAAAATTTTTTTCTATTCGCAAAAGCTCAAAAATCCATCAATAAAACATAAAAATACGATTTCAATTTTTCCTTCTACCAATATTTTACAGTTCATATCCTGGGTCCCCTGTTCAAATGTATCACATCACACTTTTAAAGTTTTTCATCCAATTTGCTCCAAAGATAAAAACAATAAATCGGCCATAGAAATCCTATTATTGAACGCCAACAAATATGTAGATTGGTTAGATTAAATTCTATTAAATTTATTGATAAACCCTTTAAACTCCATCGATGTAATCGGATTTTCCCAAATCCACAGATAATAGAAAACAAACTATATATTTTACTAACAACATAAAATACTGATAGTAATAATAATGGAAGTCTAGACCACGTAACACACACAGGTATACACCTACTAGAGTTAATATTTCATTGTTAATATACTTCAACACGAATATTCCATTTCTGTAATCAATATAAACACCCCGCATCGGTGTAATTCGTATCACGGCTTTTTTGTACAATTAGGTACTTATTTCCCAAAAAAAGTGACAAGCAATAAATTAAACTGAAACTATTTTTAGGAAACTCAGATGAAACCTTCACTAATGCAATCTTACCTTTAACTAAGACAAAAAAATGTCACTTTGATAAATAAATCCAACCGGCATAAAAAATATGTAGAACAAGAAATTCTCATTCAATCACTTCAATTCGAGGAAATATCGAAAAATACTCAATAAAACATTAATTAAAGCAGAAGTCATTTCATTACGCTCTACAAATTTTTGAGATGTATTCCAGTCGGGTTGGACTAATGATCTCAGGGATGCGTTCATTTATTTTCGTTTATTGCAAACGACACTGGAACGCGTGTTAAGCATCCCCTGACTGCTCTGAGAACTAGTCGGGCTAATTCCACCCCCACACATTTCCACGAATGCAGCTTTACAAGTGCTTAGAATACCAAATAGAATTCGAATTTTGTGGGGAAATATTTAATAATGGACCTTCGCATTTACGGAAATTCTCATTTTACATTGTATTCTTCGTTTTGCTTCTGATTTTAAATGAGTTCTAGAGATTTTAAAATGTTATTCATTATTCAGGATCAAAGTTGTCAAAGGTAGATTCATATATAATTCAGTATTTCAATAGTATACAAAGAAGAAGGTATAAAATTGCATTTTTTAAATTTATGTAAATTAAAAACAAGAATATTGTGAGAAATCTAAATTAGAGACAATTCAAAATATTAGAAAAACAATCAAACCGATTGATGTTGAGATTTTTCTTATATAGACAGGTCATTAATAAATGATCATTACTAAATATATAAAATCTAGCAAAAACAAATATGGGCCCAATTTAAGAAAATCAAGTATCAGTAAATGAAGATGCATTGATGTTCATTTAGGTAACACACAACTAAATGTTGTAAATATTCTCTCATCAAACAAGATTTTATAAAGTTGCGTTCTTCTACTCGTCCTGACATGATCTTTCTAATTTCGTAGTGTTCATTCCAAATTGATACGGTTCCTATTTTCTCAACATTTGGTAACTCATGGACCTTAGAGATAATCTATGTTTTGCAGATCATTAAGCTTCCTGTTAGTGAACAATCTTCTAATTTGATTTTCAGTTTTCTTGGATACAAGATTTCAGCAGAGTAATGAATAAAGGTTGCTGACCCAACTCAACTTGGCTGGTTTGGTAGATTCTTCTTTACGTTTCTAACAGAAACGTCCCGTCTCAATTCAATCGTTTGTTTCTAAATTAGAAGAATTCTCAATAAAAGATGTAAAAGGTTCTGACGGAGTCGAGAATGTAGATTAGTCAACTCTACTTGATGTAGACAATTTGCAAAACCACCATAGATGATAGTTGACTTGATAGCATTCTCTCAGATAGAATAAATTCTCGATATAATCCTTTGGTTTCTCTAAAACGTTAGTTCCTTCTTTTACGACTGTAATACTTGATAATCTTTTTCGTTTTATTTTTATAGTCAAGAGCAAATTGTTAAATTTAAAAAACTTTTTGTCTGGAAACCAATTTGAACACTGGAATTGCCATAAACTCCAGTAGTTGGAGTTTATTGGGTCTTTATTTGTGTTCATAGTCAATGCTCATTTTCAAACTTAACCAAGTTGCACACCAACAGGTGAAAGCAGAATTTCAGAAAGCTTTTAGTTATTGCACAAACATATTAACGTAACGTAGAAGAATAGGCAACACATAATACGAGGGTGGTCTGAAAAGTTTCCGACCTCAACGTGAAGATGGCAGCACTCGTAAATAAAAGCTACTGAATTTCGTTGTTCATCTGTTGACAGTTACTCACCAAAGTTTCAGCCATTTTGGACACGCAGTTTTTATGTAACAGTCGTTTGAGTGAGTTGATGTGAGTTTTTTTGTGAAAATGGACAAAATCGAGTATCGAGCTGTCATTAAATATTTGTTTTTTAAAGACAATACGCCTTCGCAAATAAAAGATGAGTTGGATTCTGTGTATGGGGACTCTGCACCATAATTTACCACAGTGAGATTTTGGGCTGCTAAATTTAAACGTGGCCGTAGGAGCTGGGAGAAAGATAGCAGAGGTTATGGTCCAAAAACTGCAACTAGCGTAGTAAACATCGCCAAAGTTCACCAAATGGTGCTAGACGACCGCCGAATTAAAGTGAGAAAGATAGCAGAGGTTATGAACATGTCAAAAGAACGTGTTTGTCACATATTAAATCAACATTTTGGCATGAGAAAGCTGTCCGCGCGTTGGGTGCCGCGTTTGCTCACGTTAGACCAAAAACGTGTTCGAAAGAATATTTCCAACGCTCTTTTGGCGCAGTTTAGGCGAAATAAAT
>VTPC01089825.1:0-15008 GCA_011009095.1 Ignelater luminosus | reverse complement strand
AAAAAATGTCTTGTATCTTTGTTAGGTCAGAAACTTTTCAGACCACCCTCGTACATACCACGAATACTCTTTAACAACATAAACGTAAATAAGACTGAAGTCAATGGAAATCTTTGAAGTTAAATGTAGAAATAAGAGTCGTTTCCTTTTAAAGCTTTTATCTCGAGATTTTGAAAATTCTGTAGGGTTTTATGTTTTAGTACGCCATTCTGTCCATAGAGAAATGGGACGATTTAACTATCTTATAATTTCTGAACTGATGTGAATCAAAACGAATGCTCTCTTGTTCAAATGCAACACCATAGAAAGCTTTATTTGAATAAATCTGACTTGCTTCCCTTCTACCACAATGGTAGGTTTGCACCCCATGACCTTTTTTGCTTACTTTTATGTATGAGTTCTGATACTGTTCTACTACAGCTAAGATCTTTGGCTTACTATATTACGTCTAACCTAAGAAATATGCAGTATCTAACTGTACTTTTATCACTTTCTGCTGTTGCATTGTAAGATGGGTCTCTCAAGTCAATTGCGCATCTTGCGTTATACAAAATGTTTCCTAAGTTCCTTACAAAAAAGATATAAAAGGTTAAAACTCTTGCTCATTAAACACACAAGTTTCTTTAAGTGTTGCATATAAATAAAAGTTTTAATGAGCTGTTTCAGTAGCACAGATCATCACAGAGTTATTAGGGGAAAACTGCCTTTTTAGCTAAACTCGAAAGTGGTCGCAGGAAGGAAGTGTTTCTTGAAAAAGTTTTATCGGAGTGTCCCTCCTAGGCATTTGAATCTTTGATATTTCTAAGATCAATATCAATACGTATACCATAAAGTTTTCTGTCAAACAACAGTCCTAGGAATCGCTGTAATTCTTATTAAGTGAGTAGTTTGTAAGATAAAATATTCAAGTTTCTCTGCCCCCTAAGTTCCTTGCCCCCGTTAACGGTATCAAATATAAACACTTATGATCTTAGAGAAACACTATTGTTGTAAGTAGCAACTATACGACTTTTCAAAGGTGGGCTCATCTTTCCTTGAACAATATGGAAACAAGTAATTTCTAATCAAACTATGACGCCTTGTATCTCAACGACTGTTAATTTTTCAAAGTCACATAGTGCAGGCACTAATTTCCGAGACCTCTGTAAAAATAATTTCAACTAATGCTGTTTTGATTGTCAATTCACACGTATGTTCTATCTTACTATATTCTATTGTATCTGCGTATATCCTTGGTTGCGTTTCAGTCATATCTTATGAATTATAAGTTACAATGTTAAGACTTAAGATAATGAGGGAAGTCTCTGAGCAAAACTGTGAACAGCGATGAATCTCGAGGGTACTCTGAAGAGGGAACTAAATACATCACAAAGCGTCGTAAACGTTATTCAGGATAGTTATAGTTTGGTGTAATAAGAAGCAAACCGTTCAATATGTCGTTTATTCATATTTAGACCAAACAGGTGCACTCATTAGCAAGTTTCTACTTTCAAATGTGTTGTCTTCTAAGACTGGAATTCTTATCCTGCTATATCAAAAAAATTGTTTCGAGGTTAATTATAAAAAGTTATAAATCCACAATACTAATATAATACTTATAAATGGTACTATCTAGATTTAGTATAAGAAATAGCAAAGTACCTTAATAAAAGGGATTAGAGAAGCTAAATTATTGATGAACCTTAAGTTTCAATAAACTCAAATTTTTATTCAAATGATTGGTTAAATTGTGATCTCACACCATAAAAACTGAGCACGTCGAAAAAGATTTCCTTACAAATAGCCCCTTATTCTGTGTGGACAATGGACCCTCGTTTCTTCTTACTATGGTTTGCACACATCACTTTAACGTCAATTCTTTATAAAAAGGTTTCACTGAAAAATATTTAGCATTATATTTTCCTTTCAGAAAATACTGTTTTCGTTCTCGTAGATACTGCATTTCACCTTTTGTATATTTCGTTCTAGATTTTTGAACAGTTGACGAAATTATCCTGTGTAATATTATATAGGATAATAGATTCAAACGTCAGTTGTTGTATTGATGAGAATGTATCGAACCGCTAGAGCTTTTTAGTAGATATAAATGTATATTTTCTTTATTAACAAAATAACGTGTAAAACAAATGAAATAACACTTGATACAACTAGAATTTGAAATAAATAGAGAACGTACTATTGATTTCAAAATGAGCTAGGACACCGGCCACCTACTATGATTCGAAAATGTAAATATTTTTCCTAGTGTAAATGTGACTTTAACTGTCAAATAATCCATGGGTAAAGATATCTTAGCCGAAATTAAATGAGGATGTTACAATAATTCTTTCATGTTACAAATAAAATATGCTCCCAATTCTAAAAAGCAAATTAAAAGTCTTTGTATTTCTGGATGTTTGTCTTCGGAATGTTTGTAATGTCTAGAGTAATTATCTTAGAAATAAAGCAAAGCAGGACATGCACTTTCATTTCAGTTTTTTGTATGGTAGTTTTTGGAAAATCTTGATTTTACTCAAAATCAAAAGTAAATTCTGGAAACAATTGGAAAGTTCCTGCAGCAAAAACTTTTTGTGACTTTTGATTGTTAGTTTGGGTAACCATATCACCTGCGTTTATCAACTGATCTATAAGATTCCTTTACCTCTGATAGGATCATCACAATTGACAACTATCAGACTTCAAGATTTTGTACAAATTCTCATGGCGACTGCAGAAAAATTATATCTGAAAATGAATCCACAATGTGTATCCAAATCTTTCTATGGGAAAAAGTGTAAGGTATGTCTAGTGTATACCGGCACAAAGGTTGCACCAAGAGTATTATTTTATTGGTTTAGCTTTAGTCTTTGGGTACAAAATCAATGTGTACATTTCACGCATTTCATTGCCTCTACCATTATCTTCAATAAATTTATTTAATTTCGCTAATTTTTTTATATATATAGTAATTTTCTAATACTTGCCTAATTGTTTTTTTTGCATTAATTTATTTAAACATCCTTCACGTAATTTGCACTTTTTTGGCAATTGAAGTAGTGGTTTTGTAAGAAGACCATTGTCATACCAACAAGAGATTTAAATGAGCTGTATATACGTTATCATAAATGACCCTGATCTACCGCTTTCATCTTGAAGGTAAGATACAAAACAATGTAAAATGGAAGGAACAGTATACAAAAAAGACTTGTCAAGCTTACTGTTTTGGTACCTAGCCACTAAACGCATCTTACATTTGTGCCAATATAAATTAGACATACTTTAGAAATTGCTGAACCTCCTGTTAACTGTGACAATCTTTTGTCGGATTTTCCATTGTTCGATCAATTTTAGATGTAATTGGTCGCCGAAAAAAAATTATTTTGTTATTACTATACTTTCTAAATATTTAGAATTTATGAAAATAGCAGGTAAATCAATATAATACATCACAAGAAAATGCATGAAACATTTCATGTCTCCAGATATATTAATAGGAAAAACCCTTAATAGGTTACCTATTAGAAATAGAGAAGGAAGGAGAAAACAGATTTGACCAAAACGCTCTTTTAAGAATTCAAAAATTTTGTTAAGTTCTAGGATCGTTAACAATGTAGTTAGCAATGTGATTAATTTAAGTCTTATAACTTTTGAAACACACGTCGTCAACTAAGAAACCACTCTTGTCACACTACCAATCTTTCTCTTATTTCCGGCGATATATAAACACTTAGTACTGTGTGGTGTACCAAAGACTGAATTCATCGGTTGCGGTATCCCTCTGTATTACCTCTAGGTGATTCCTCCGTCCTCATCACCTGGCTGTACAATTCCTTTTTCGCAGTGCTGCTCAACGGGCTACTACCATCGGATGTATTCCCTCTTTGCTCCCCGGTTCGGATTACTGAACGCTTTCCGATGTGCAAGGCTATTAGGTTTTTGATCTACTAAATTCCTTAGCCTGTCACAACCTTTGTTTGCCATACACCGTCGCGTCTTTACCAGTCGCTGAAACTTGCAACATCAACATCAGCAACATTATCTACCACAACTTACTGCACCAACTTCTTTTACTCCATATTTAATATATTTTGCTATAAAATACTTCAAGCCTTCAAGCCAAGACTTGCTGCATCAGCAAGCCACGGCATAGATATTACTACCTTAATAACCACATAGTTCTACAACGGCTTTCTTCAAAACCGGAAAGTAACAATAAATAATGTGGAATATGCTAGAGACTGAATATTGGTGATAAATAAAACTTCGTTTTCCAATCAGGGCAAATCTCGACATTAGAAGTTTGGCTTACTAAGCATAGTTCTGACTCAGGAGTCTGCTGAATTATTTACGTTTATTTCAGAAGCACCCTGTATAATGTTTGCACTATAACTGACAGCTAATACTTTTGTAACGAAACTTAGAAGCAGTGACTTAACGTCAACTCTGTGGGCCCTTTTGTACAGGCTATCAGTGGAATCTTGAAAAAATAAAGTTTTCTTTATGAAAAATGAAATTCCTCAATGTTCTTGTTATAAATGCATATGACATCTTACAACCTACTAATAAAGTAATGATTGTGAATAGATTTTTCTTAAAGTATTACTGAACTGGTACGCATGACACTGTTACATAAGATGATATTTCTGTTACGGTCACACTTTTCGTATTTTCCAAAACACTTTTCTTAAACAGTCTTAAATGTTTTGATGACTATAGCTAATTTTCTTCTTTTAAAATACTTGTTGACTGTAGGGTAAAGCAAGACATTTTTTAATTTCACAATGAGAGAAAAATAATTTTTTAATGTCTCTTTTTACTGAATAACTTTTACTTTTTGGACAACTCACGAAATTGTCGTATTAGGATAATTATTAAACTACTTAGAGCAATGTTTAATTCTAAATGATGTTACGGCCTGATTAGAAAATTTTTAGTCAGATATACAGCGACGTTTCACAATTTTATTAAATTTCCATTTGAAGTTCAGCATTAAATTATAGGAAAGAATTCTCTGAATATTCTAAGTTTGATAACTATTATTATGCAATTATTTGTTAGATTCAGACATAAATTATTTCATTCCTTGTATTAAAGTAAGATTCCCCACCCAAAGCTGCCTACAGATCTAGCTATACTATAGCTGAATCCTGTTTTTTTTTATTTCTTAAATTACAAAACGAATTTTTCATTATTTTACAAAGCTGAGTAAGTTTTTTTTTAAACTACGACATTCAAGAGATTCTTTAAGCAAAATAATAATAGTATCTTTTAGGATTACTTACAAAACGTATACAACTATGGTACTTCGCGTGTGTCGTATTTTATCTTTATCAATAAAGAGAGTCCATATATTTATATGAAAAGTTATTTGTGTCATAACAATAAAAATATGAGGGCTGGTAACGGAAAAAATAAACCTAATCTTTTATCGTGGTCTAAAGAGTTACTATTTTTAAATTCATTGTTTCTGTTTATTCATAAAAGGAGGAAAACGTTGAAAGGAGGTAATACATACATAAATGTCTTCCATTTTACCATAAGTGTTCTAATATTGGATGTAAGGTAAACCTATAAATACCATGCTACATTTAACTTCTAACTACCATTATCATCATTGGTAAGTATCCAAGCACTGCAGTAAACAGTAGCGATATGTTATAAATACCTCGTGTGTGAAGTCGTTACGACATTACTGCGAATACGTGCCAATAAATTCTATCAATTAACTTACGGAATGAAGTTAATGGAGTGAAACGAGTCATTATAATTTCATGCCTGGGTACTTGCCTAAATTGGGGATTTTATTGCTCAGATTTGGTATTATATGTAGGTACGCATTTTTAACCCTGGGGAAGATTTATTCATTCATTTTCTAAATTAATAGAGACGTTTAATAATCATTGTTTTTCTGAAAAGTGACTGTTGAATTTGTAACTTCAGTATACGAGAAAAAATTCAAAGATTTAAATTTGTAATACTTGCTGGAAAGGGATGTCATTATTTTTTGGTTAAATTGTTGCGTAGGTACTACTAGAAGTATCACATATTATTGGAGTGAAAGAGAAAAAGATATATCGCACCAAGTGCATTTAATAAGGACGAAACGTGTTTGTTTGTTATGTGATTTAAGGTTATGTTCATAGTAGTTAGTGTCATTAATAACCAAATAAACAAATGTGTTATTTTACTTTCAGACTCTATTAATTGAGGTATACGTATGTATCATAATTTACATTTATTTGATAAATATAACGTATTTTGTCAACTAATCCGAATTTTTCTAATTCTTCTAAAAGACAATACCAAAAATATTTGTACTTACTATAGTTATAAAACCTTTTCTTTATAGCAAAACCCAAACACAAGCTCCTCTTGTGTTTTTCCACATTCTAAACGACCGAAACGCAGAATAACATCATACATTTTTTATAAGACAAATAGAAAAAGGTTACATGATTGTACCCATTATACAGTGTCAAAGTTACAAAATTGTTTAAATTTAGATCAATCTTGGTTATGAAAATACGTTGTTGGAGTAAATCGTTTTTATGTAACTGATTCACATTAAATGAATTCACTGGACATTCAAATATCGAATAGTTTTACTCGGTTTGCACCGGTGTCTTCTGGGGGTATCGATCGACCCCTCGCAGCGACACACTTCTTTTGTCAGAAACACCTCCTATGACCCCCAGATGTTATCCTGTATCTCTTTATCAAAAGACACTTACAGATGACCGTAGAATAATGAGATACCTCGCTGCTTTACCTTCACCTTATTATGTTTCACACGGATAGGTGTTTGTAATTAATTAGAAATTCCGACACCTTTACAAAGCTCTTTTAGTATGAAAATTATGGTAATAAAGCAGAAATTTTTAATTCACATTAAGCTTCGTTCAAGAGTTTTTAATACGTAAAGCTTAATTCGTGTACCTTCTTTCCTTTAGCCCAATTTAAAAAGTGAATTGAACCTGAGTAAACTGCCTTTAAAAGAACGAAACGATAAGATTAATATCAGCGTCCAATGAAGCTCCATTCCACCTGCCAGTTTTCCTTTTTTTTTAGGAAAATTTGTTGTGCAACGACGTTGCCTCACCATTAACTAAAGGGTTCAATTTTCAAAGCTTAAAAAGCATCAGCGAAAACCCTGGCTGTGTCTCATTAAAATTTATTAAAAACATAATTTAACTTAAACTTGACTTTCGTTATTTCGGACGTTTGACTAAATAATTAATTTACAAATCTCGAGTAAAAAATTTTATACACCGCCGGCAAGCGGTATTTATTATTTCCAACCAAGATGAGATTAATTTAAATGTACTTTTTCGTTTTAACCGTTTTCTTGGTAGCAAATAATTAATTTTTATTAAGCTTATTGATTACACTAATTAAGGTACGTATTTATAGAACTCGAGTATTCATTCGTCTTCTATTTTTTACATCAAGAAGCGTAACTTGAATGTCCTAGTTTAGTGTAACGGTTTTTTATTATCGCAAAAAATCAATTTTGATTTGTAGAAATTATCTAACTGTAGGTGCGAATATACAGTGAGTTCACCTTCAATGTGGACGTGGAAGATATAAGTTAACATACTGTAGGCCATTGCAAAAGTCTGTATGCGATTTGATGCAGGTAATAACTCGTTATACGTATAACAAATTGACGGAAGTGGCAATGTGCAAGTGACGTCATGTACACTAACGCAAAGCTAAGACTTTTTGCATGTATTTATAGGCAAAATTAGTTTATTTTTATCCTTCTTCGGCTAGCATGTATTACTGAGTAATCAGTACAGACACTTTGTATTTTATTCATATGATGCGAATTTCGGAAGGGTTCGAATGTTCCAAGTGCCATTAAAAACATTAAGAAAGCATACCCGAACAATGAGACATCAGAAATTACTGTGAAGGGTAGGTTTCCGAAATTTAGACGAGGCGAATTTGATCTCTCTGATAGACCAAGACCGGGTCGTCCGAGTGACGTTTCAGATGAATTTGCTCATTGAAGACACATTCACGAATAGCTACTCAAAAGACTCTGACAGACTAAGTTGTAACGTGTTAACGGCACATTAAAAAACTTGGATATGTTTCAAAGCTGGATGAGCGGGTCCCTCACTTGTCGAATGAAAACAATAAGATGAACCCAGTATCAGCACACACTTTTCTATTGGGACACTGGGTTCCGATCCCTTTTTAGACTGCCTGGTTACAAGTGATGCAAAATGGATACAAATTATAATATTCAACGTAAACAAAGTTGAAATCATAAAAGTGAACCATGTCAGCTCGCATTAAAGGCCTAGGAAGATACTGCTATCGGTGTGGTCCAATTGTAAAGATGTAATCTTCTACACGTTACTTTCTCCCAATTCCAACACGTATTGGCATCAGTTAGGAACTAAGCCAGGCAATTCAACAAAGACCCGCAAGTTTGGCTAATCAGAAAGGATCGGGTTTCATCAGGACAATGCAGAACCGCATACTTCAATGCAGACTCAACAGAAGCTGAGAGAATTAATCTGAGATCTTCTTAGTATTCATCCTCGTTATTCTCCTGATCTGGCACCATCATTTTTTACCTCTTTCGTTTGTTGCAACGCAGTTTAGATGGAAAAAGCTCACATCTCTAGAAGCTATAGAAAGTCACTTAAATCCGTTTTTTGGAAACAAATCTGCCGACTTTTATGAAAGAGCTATTCGAACGCTGCTAGATCACTGGAAAAAGGTTATGCAAAGTGAAGGAGATTATATAATTAATTATATAAATTACAGTGTTTGTTAATGCGTTCTTACTTATTTCATATCAAGTCGTATCAAGACTTTTTTAATGACATGTAAAAGCTATATAACAGACAAGTAATAAAACTCGGGATAAATAAAGGGTTTTCCAATAAGAGGTGTTATTTTGATATTCAAAGAAAAGTGCCATTTTTTAATATAAATGATCGGATGTTTATTCCATTAATAGTGGAAAATAACATCAGGCAAATGACCACCACGACCACGCTTACAGGACAATATCCTTTTCATGAAATTTTCCATAACCAAATCGCAAAGTGGCTGCCCTATGTCCTCGATAGCCTCACGAATTCCATCTTTGAGGTCTTGAATCGACGCTGGGCTGTTGGCGTAGACCTTCTCTTTCACGTGGCCCCAAAGAAAGAAGTCGCAAGGTGTTAAATCACAAGATCTCGGTGGCCAATTGTGATCACCTCTTCGAGAGATAACACGGTCCGGAAACTTTTTCCGTAAAAGATCAATGGTTTCGTTGCTTGTGTGGCACGTAGCGCCGTCTTGTTGAAAGTAAACGTTGTCCAGATCAATACCATCCAATTCCGGCCATAAAAAATCGTTAATCATCTCTCGATAGCGCAATCCAGTCACCGTAACTGTTGCTCCAGCCTCATTTTCGAAAAAGTAAGGTCCAATGACTCCGCCGGACCATAAACCGCACCAAACAGTCACACGTTGAGGATAGAGAGACTTTTCAACAATAACTCTTGGATTTTCTGAGCCCCAGATCCGACAATTTTGCTTGTTGACGAAGCCACCGAGATGGAAATGGGCCTCATCACTCAAGATGATTTTTCGATGGAATTCTGGATCATTTTCATGCATTTCAACGCCCCAATCAGCAAAGACACGACGTTGTTGATGATCGGCCGGCTTGAGTTCTTGTGTTAACTGGACTTTATAAGCCTTAAGACCCAAATCTTTATGCAAAATACGGTGTAATGACGTTTGTGGAATGGCTAATTCCAAAGAACGACGAGGAATGGACAAACCTAGGTTTTCTTTAACACTTTCGACTACAACAGCAATATTCTCGGCTGTTCTTGAGCGACGTGCACGGGTTTTATTCTTCACATCACTAACTTGTCCCAAGAGCTCGAATTTTTTCACCAATTTCTGTATTGCGGTCCGACAAGGTGCTTCACGGTGACCCAAAAATGTTCGAGTTTTACGAACCGTCTCTGCCAAATTTTCACCATTTTTATAGTGAATTTTAATAATTTCAATGCGTTGTTGAAGCGTGTATCGTTCCATATTTATTAATGGCGTAGTTTCTACTTGTCAAATGTCAAAAAATGATAGCTTCAAAAGTGACATCTACCGAAACAGCGGGCTATTCAAAATAACACCTCTTATTGGAAAACCCTTTACATAAATAAAATCTTTGTAAACAGATTAATATACAGGGGATAACAAACTTCAACCATCAATTCTTCATAAAAGAAGTTTCCTAGAAAGGTGATATACTATTTCATTATTACAATATGATATTTTGTTAGGAATGTTTCTAAATGGTAAATGTTCCATTGTATTAAATCTCGATATCTTTGTATTTCTTTTGTAAATTTCTTTTAACCTGTCAAGATGCTTCCCAGTGGAGAACAGCATGGAACATCCCGTTCTCGCTTGCACAATAACGTTGTGCATTGACCTTTAGGGGCGTGTAAATATTTCGTTTGCGAATCAAAATTCTTCTCGCTTATGCGACTTTGTAGCGAGATATCATCTCTTAAATACTCCCCACCTTATTTTTTTGTCAATTTATTCAGGTGTCGAGCAGGGATTATGCTGGACTGAGTCCCAAAGAACTTTCCTGTCTGGAATTCGTCTTGGGTTGTCTCTACGGTCCCGCCTTCCGTATCGTCAATTAAAATTAAGTTCGCATGGGTGTCGGTTTCGTTGTAGATAAACTTTTATCTATGGCAAACTCTTCAGTGTTCATCGTGGAAACAACTTCAAAATGTAGTTATCCCAGTGCAGCGTTTGCTGATCGAACTTTGCCACACCAAATCCCTAACAATTTCATACCTTATTTCCGTGGTGTTCAGGATGACTATCGTTTAGAGTTGATCTTGTTATGATCAAATCTTGTGAGGTTTGAGTCATGGATAATGTTATTGTGGCACAACAATAAGAAACCCAATGAAACTTTAGAATGTTTGCCTACTGAATCTCCTCATAAGCCACACGTAAAGATACCGTTTGGCATTTAATTATCGTTTATTGAGCTGAAAAATTTATAATGAAGGCTAGAGGTAACCCTTTGGTTATTAATTCATATAGTCAAGATTTGCAAACTAGGAGTTGCTCGTTCGGACTTTTCGGACGGCTAACCATCGAACTCGCAGTAGTGCCTTGAAAACTTGTAAAACCCTTTGTCGATCTTGCACTTTAACACAATTGAGTGTTGAGTGTCGATAGAGTGTTAAGAAGTTCAATTCAAGTACGAATTTTATCGTTGCGTAGAAAATCGAACTGATCTAGTATTAGTTTATTAAGTTAGCTGTAAGTAAACCTTTGCGCAAACAGCAGAAACAAGCGATTTATTTTAGATTAGAAATTTTGTAACAACATTAAAGCGTGTAAATTATATCGAGTAACGAAGCGACGGATTGTTTGTACTAAGACATCGAACTAACTCCTAGCTACAGAAGTTCAACCATTCATTTGCGGGTTTTAGGTAAATGATAAAACTCGAAAAATTCTATCTTGTTATAAGATTAAAAAGGAAACAACAAATTCAGAGAGGCCTGGTAAGTTAGACAGAGCTTTTTTTAGGTACATACAGTATTTGTGTGTAAGTAATGGTTTGTTTGTCTGGACGCAAATTAACGAGTCTGACAGATACTAAACTAAATTAGTTGCCTTCTCTAAAGACGTCCTTTCGTTTCATTTATTTTGTAAATTAGTTGACATATTTATACACACCTATTTGTTTACCTCTCAACACGATTTCAAGTAAGTATTGTAAAGACTGGTGTGAATGTTTTGCTTGAACCATTTGTAGCACCGCCTAGTTACTAAGGATAAAGCAAGTTTTAAGATATTGTGTGTGCCTTTTGAGTTAACTTCTTTAAAATATAAAGAAAGCATCAATGGATTTCATAAGGTTACCAAAAGTCCGTATATGTTGACTTATGACAAGACCTTACTATTTAGGGACCATCGTCATTGGTGCCCCATGATTGCGACGCACTTCCCTACTTTGTCTTTTAAAAGTACGTTAACCACGGTGTGTACCGCCGAACCACACCGTCTCCAACCTGCTAAGTTTACTAAAAGACAATTTAATTATATGCTAACGTAAGTGTCTGCCTCAGGGTCACTAATTCCCGTTTTTACCGCAACAGAATCTTTGAAGGTTTAGGATCCAGCATTCTATTATCATGTTATCTTTTTTCTTTATACGTTCGAGGAATGGTATTACGAAGTAATTATGTTTCTTGAGAGTGGCGTAACATACACTTTTTAAAAGAATGTGCACATAGTAAGAGAACAAACAGTAAAAGTTACGTAAAAAATTTCATTTTAATATAGTTACGTTTTTACCAAAATATTAAAAAAATCTAAAAAACTAGCCCTAATTGTAGCTCAAGAATCTTCGGTATCAATTCTTTTGCTTATTTTAAAAGCATCCTGTGACCAGTTTTCAATTTAATAAACAGAAAATTGATGTGCCACGCTTTTGTGAAACACTCCGTATAGTTGAGAAAAATTTAAAAACGTAAAAATAGTCATCTTGTACAGCTTTCATCAGTAAGGTTGTATTATTTATACGCATATCATGCAAAGGCTATTGGAACACCCTGTATATTTGTTTCGAGTTTATAGTTAATATCAATATAACAGCATGATCTGTTTCTAGATTAACCGAGTAAGACCAATACGTATTATTAATACTCCAAAACAAATTCTTGACATTAATTATTACTTTTTCTTCGAAAAAAAGTTTTCTTTTTAAGAAGGTACTACAAGTTGGTTATCTAAAAAAGCGATTCAAAATAAATATTTCAGCATTCGGTTTGAAAAATAAATCATTTCGTGTCCCCTTAAAATAAAATTACGTAAGTGCTTGGGCTTAAATTCGCATCCCCAGAACTTTCAAGTGGTTTCAAGCGACAAGATAAACTAATTCAGTTATATATTTCCTAGCTGGAAATCGATTGTCATATCAACTTATCTCTCGGGCAAAAACCAATCTGAAACGATGTTCTTGCACTTATACGACAAGAAATCATCTGCATTTGATAACTGGACAAAGTGAACATCGAAGGCGGAGGAATGGCATGTTCCGGCAACTAGCTGTTGTCAATATTGTCCGGGGAAAAGTTTTTATCTTGGTATTCTTGTTTACTTCACCGTTATAAGAGAAGGAAATTTAATTTGTTCGTGTTTTGATTTTCATGTTTTGAAGGTATTTTGTTTTTCCTTTCTCAAATCTGTTTTTCTCGACGTGTTAGTTTAGCAAAAAATAAATATGGCATATTTTACCATTATTCGTGTTGTTAGATCTATTTCAGTTGAAGTAACAGTGACATTCAATAACCTTTTATTAAAACAAATTGTTAAAGTGTTACAAACGCAACAAAGAAATTTAAAGAAAACATCGTTTCAAAACACTTTTACAAATTAAAAGGTTATACTGTACCTTCTGCAGCTGCGATAATAGTTTTTAATTAAATTATCTGCGGCTACGTACTGGCCAGAATCTATCTTATGGATTGGCTAACCGAAAAGAAGTGAATTAGAAACAATTGACATGTGTCTCGCTCTGTTGAATTGTGGGCAAGTTAGAAACTTTGTTTGTGGATAGGTTTGTTCATTTGTTGCACTAGTTCAGCACTTTTTATAATTTTTACAGTAAATTCGTTCGTTTGTGAAATTAGTGCTGTACTAACTTGAACTTATTTCTGTTCGTTTCTTATAGTGGAGCTGCACTAATCTGAACTATTTGCACTTGGTTTAAAGCAAGTGCAGCAAAGTTCAAGGTAGTGGAGAAAGAAATTCTAACCTTTTTGTTGTGCCGGAACAGCGTGTTAACCTAAAAAATTATTAAAGAAGAAGAAGAAAATGAGCGAAGCAATATGGTATCAATGTGAAATGTGCAATTACAGTAATACAAATGAAGATTTAGTTGCCAGGTCATTATTTCTTTATTATGTTGCACCAAGTTGCACTCAAAACGTTCGTTTGAAATGCCACAATTTAGTGTAAATATAGCTGTCTCTTTCTTTGAACTTGCTGCACTCGTGACGTATAAAAAGTGTGCAAAGTGCAATCAAACGAACAAACCTAGTATTTACTAGTCAACAAGTGCCAGAATGAGCAACTACAATCTGTAGATACTTGTTCAGGCTTATTTGCGTACGGGTGAGTATGTTCAAAAATTTCAGTATAAAAATCTATAACTGATGTTTGCCCTTTCGTAACGAGGCGCTTCGAAGGAATCGCCTTACTAACTTAACGCTTGAAACCTGTCCTGTAAGGCAGAAATAAATCAGAACCCGCTCGATATAATAAAGCGTGAGATTGGATTACCAACCGCGCGAAATTTAAATAACACCCGTAAAGGATACTTGCCCTATAATATTATTGTTAGGAAATGTCTATAATTAAGAAACGGATAATATTTTTTTACACTACGTGGTTTATCTGAGAGACATTAAGAGTATTGTTATTATTATTAGTATTGTCAACAGAATTTAAAGCTATAAAAATAAGATATTTTAAACTCACTCATGAGCGCCGGTAGAATTATATTTAGGGGGCTGCAAAATACTTGGTGGCATTACGCAGGCCCAATAGGTTATCTTAAACTAGCAGACACTTCTGTTCTCGTGTCTACTAACCTATGCAGCACGAGTATGGGAGGAAAACCACCAAAGTTCATTAAAGGATACGTCACTTAGAAATAAGAAGAGGTATAGGCCTACGTATTTCTTCAGAATAATTAAAGCAGTCAATAGATTAAGAATAGCATTTTTAATCACGCAATCTGCATTCTGGGAGTTGTTTGTCTATTGTCCGTTTCCTACAGCTAAAGCCAAAACCCAAAACATCAATCTATAACTCAAGACAAAGACATGCAAACTTGTGCTACTTAGCTTTTACCAACCAAGCGCGATTTTGCACGTGTAAGGACGAAAGCGTTAACAGGCGTGTATGATAATCAAGGCACGGATTTATATGCACTGTAAAAAACTAAAATATGCGCTTGTATATGCACG
>VTPC01089823.1:265426-312896 GCA_011009095.1 Ignelater luminosus | reverse complement strand
AAAAAAAGAGCACAGCAGAGAAAGCACTGCGCTGCTGATTGCTAATTGATTTTTTACATTTCGTTACGGTTTAAATTGGAATTCGACATGAGACATGTTTGTTTTTACAATTAAAAGCAGAGATGAAAGTGAATTTAGACGTTCTGTTTAATCTTAAGTAAGTTGGCAAAAGGCAACTGTAGCTCTCGTTTTTGTTTTTTCTTCTTCTCCTTACTAGGTAAGTAAGAGATTCTCCAACTTTTCTAAACAAATCGTTTTAATTGCATTTTACGAGGACATAAAAATTTTATAAAGATTAAACGAAACGTTTCGCTTTTTAGAATTTTAAAGTACTGTAATACAAGACAAGGGTATTTAATTTAGGTTAAAAAGTTGAAAAAATTAAATACAATTAGACCGAAAAGGGCAAACAGAAAAATGACATTTTAAATGGTTCTTAATTAGCAAACTAAACCCTGCCCTCTTTAAAAAAGATTAAACCGTGTGTTTGTGAAGCGCCGTAATGCCAAGTGACTGACGTGAGCTCGTTGCGGGTTTCACCCCTAAAAAACAAGGGAAAACTCAAAAAGTGGGTCCACTAAATTCCAACCCCCAATGAATTTTTATTTTCGTGACTAAATTTATTCGAAACGCCCTACACACGTCTCATTTCGCATACATTGTTTTAACCCATTATTTTTCATAATTTTATACATCCCCCGAGAACCATACGTTCCTGCCACATGGAGAAAACGTAAACAATATCGATTTCTCAAAATTCATGCCAGACCATAAAAAGTTCAACTTTAATTTCAAACTGGCGCTAACTTGGACCCAAACTTTGTCGACACAAATTACACTTACGTTCTTTGTACTTTCTCTTTCTAACTTGTGTGAACTAGTTAAAGAAGTTTTGTGGGGTAGGTCGGCGGCCAGACTATGCACTTTTGAATTAGCAAAACTTCTTTTATGTTCTGCTTTTTTTTTCTTCTTACTTAAATTTACGAGGCATTTTCCTACGTTACATTCAACTTAATGTCTCAAATTTAGAACTTAATAATTCAAGTTTATTTCCTATACTCACTCCCCAAATACCAATAAAAGTTTCGTTGTACCCACCAACACATACGGTTTCCTTCCTTTCATCTCCTAATTAATTTTCTTCTTTTAAGGAAGTTTCACAAACGAGAATTGTGTTAGTTGACATTTAGGAAAAATGATATTTATAGGTTGACAAATAATAAAATTTGACGCGACACTTAACTTCATTGTTTATATTTGACAGTTTTATATATTCGAATTCGAATACTTTTTTTAGGCCTCTCCATTTTATATAATATAAAAACGAACTGTGCATACTTTAAAACATTACATATAAGGCTATTTTTTTAAATTGTATAAAGCATAATTGTTGGTAATTTTGAAAACATAACCTATAATTATGAGAAAAACAAATGGTAGGAAATTTTAATTCTACGAGCGGAAAAAATTTTGGCGTCTAATAAGAAAAGATTTTTATCAGATTTTGTGGACTGATTAATGTGAGTTTTTTATTCTTAGATTAGAATATCATGTTTAATTAGTTTATTACTAGAAATTATAATTAGACAAATTAAAAATGAGGTTAAGAAACTTAACCTACAAGAATTATCGCTAATTAATTTTTTAAGTAAAGGTTATGTTAAGTATTTTGACGTATTATAAATAAGTATTGCCAACTTAACCTGTTTTTAAAATCGATGTTACTGGCTGTGACATTAATTTGTTTAATGTTTTGAAGGTTATGACGCATGTTCTTCGCGAAAGAGAAATTTTAACCGAGAGTCTTCAGAAATTAAAATCTTTCTAATATTCGTTAGCTTCTACCTCAGGTTTAATGCGCGTTTTAATTCATTTTGTGCTTTAATATTGAGCTAAATCTACGGTAGCAGAAGGAAAGAACATAAAGCACGAACAACCCTTGTCTCAGCCATCCCTAACACGAGGGGTGGCGTCCACCGTGTACACTCGCAAGCACACAGCAGCAGTAGAGCACAGAGAGAGTTGCATTCTTCTTATGGCCTGCGCGCGCGTGCATTAGCTTTTAGTCTCCTTTCGCATAGTAATCCTGCTATTCCTGCTATTCCTCCTGCTGCTGCAGTTGCAGCACTGTGCGTGTTGCCTACGCACACGGGTAGTGCTGCTGAAGCTCGCGTGCGTGCGTGAGCTTTCGCTCTACTCGAGGGAGCTTTCGTCGCATGAAATAATACTATACTACACTTTCTGCCGTTTTGCTCGACTCGTCCGACGACGTTCCTGCGAACTCTCTCTCTTATATTATTATTATTATAAAGTGGTTGTGAACTGTAAAAAGCTGTGCTTTCCTGGTGCAATAAATGTGTGTTCGTTCGTTATATTTCAATTTTTCTCCCGTTAAGTTTTTTAAATAGTGCTGCTCGTTACTAGTTCGGAATTTTTATTATTTCTTGTTGTGTTTTATTGTTTTTTGTTAATTTGAAAAATATAGAATATCATGAAAGAATTTGTGTTGTGGCAGGATGACTCATTTATCTAGGGGGACATTAATTATCATAACGTGCTCGTCGACGATTTCTCTTCGGGCTTTGAGAAAAATATGCTGAAAGCTGTTACAATAAGGTAATTTTTTGTTTTTTAAATATTTAAAAAACTTTTAAAGACGACATTAAAGTTATTTATTATTACTATTAGTAGTAATATTTTAAGACATTATTTGGAAGTAGAAGTGGCCCAGAATTAACAAATTTATCGAAAAATTATTTTTTCAATTTTTTGTAAAGATTTCCAAAGTCGATACGGACAGGTGGACTTAATTTTTTGTTATTATTATTGTAGGCCGCATAATTAGGAAAGAAATAAAATAAAAATAACCTCAAAAATAGTTTTGAAAAATTGTAAACACTGCAGTTAATCGTCTTTTTTATCTTGAAATGAATTTAACAAATGCGGGTGTTTGCGATTCATTCAAACTTGATGGGTGCTGCTCGTATGTTACAAAACAAATTAAATATCGACAGTGTGAATTTGCATATATGTAGTTAGTCATTGATTTCTACAATATAATAATCATAGCTTACTGCGCTTTACACCATAAAAGCAATTTATATGCAACGTTAACTACAGATACATCAAGTTATACAATAAAACAGTCGCAAGAAATATTTTCGATACTATTTTTATTTTTATAAAAAATTTTTATTGAAAACAAACTCATCAAATACAGATTTTTTTCTATAAATTATTGTGATCATTTTTCTAAGATAAAAGCTCTACCTAATAATTAAAAAAATAAGTGAAAGTCACATTAAAAACAATCATCGCAAAAAAAACAAAAACCTTAAAAATAAATTCAAATCAAAGCCTACTTCAAACACAACAATATTCATATAATTTTAATCGGCGCCTGCTATTAAAAAAATATTTACAATAAAACCTACTCATGTTTTTCGACAAAATTCAACCCTACTACATCTTTTCCCCATCGCTACTATTAGTAATACGAGAAGGTAGAGTAGTAACGGGTAGCAGCAAACATCATCAGCAGCAGCAAGTGTACAAGCACTGAAGAGGAGGAGAAAAGGGGGCCCACTGCCGCCGAAAGGGAAAAGAAAAAAAAACTTCTCTTCCCCCTGTTCACTTAAATGATTTAATTCAAACGGATTTGGCATTCGACCTCCTGATTCGAAATCTCTCTCCTCCCGCTGTGTTTCCAAAGAAAAGTGATGTTCTCTAAACTTGGGCTGCTTAGAGTAAGCAGGGATTAAAGTGGTTTATCTCGCAAGTATCCTGATGCCGGATAGTCCTTACTTTAGCTATCTGTATCTTGCAGAAGCGGCAGGATTTCGACCGAAGCTGCCAGGAGTGATGGTAATAGTCTAAGCCACCTCGATAGTTTGCGGTCAATGTTATAATCACTAATTCAGACCTGACTTACTTAGCTTAAAATCTACCGCTACGAGGGATGCTTGAGGAGATGCGAATCGCGAAATATTTTTATTTTTACTCCCTTTTATAACAAACGTAGATTTTCCCGCACACGTGTGAAGAATCCCATAATTCTTTATTTATAATAGTTAGATTCCATTTTCACTTACTAACGGGCTTAAAAGCAGCGCACTTTATCAGATGCACGGATTAAAGAGTTAACCTATACTTAATGGGTAAGGCTTTTGTACTAATGCCTTTGATTGCGCCCATTAGTGTAACTGGTGCATTCAGTTCTAGAACACGAAATACTTGGAATATACGCTCGTCATTTGTCCATTTGTAACGATCTACGTGCGATTAGATGGAATCTAACTATTTGAGAAACGTGAACCGCAATTTGGTTACCATTTGTCTCTCTCTTTTCCAGATCAAATCGCACCGTGGGATTTCCGCAATTGAAGAAACGAAGTTTAGAAGCACAATTAGAGACTTCTAGTTCAAGTATGACTAGTGTTGCTAAAAGCACAAAAACAACAAATGATATAAGTGACCTAAAAGACGATAAGCGTAGGAAAAAATCGTTCGACGAATTGAAACGCGAAGCGGACTCGCCTAAACAAGTGTTGCTGCCGCAGAAAAAGAGGGTCCTGCCGAATTCCGCAACGAACAGTCCTGCCAAAAAGAGCCAGAAAACGGGCCAGCCTGTGCCTTCGCAGGACGAAAGCGCCGTCAGTGAAACTTTAATTAGAGAAACCGAAGCGGCCCTAAAAAATTTATCCGGTAGCTGGCCGGGACCCAGGGGTTCCTCGTACGGTAGGCAACAAGAGGAATCTCCCGCGTTCGAAAATCTGTTCGAGGAAAAGAAAGGTAACCCCAAATTATCGCCTTCGTCGTCTTCTAATAGCAGCAGCGACAACGCGTGTTCTTTAAAAGACGTTATAACGTTGCGCGATCCCCACGAAGACGTAGACAAATCCTCAAAAACTAAAATTAATAAACCGGTAAAAGTTAAACAAGAAACGGAACTCGACAATTTGATCAAAATCGAAAGTGAGTGTGCTTCGATACAGGCTCAGACGAAAACGAAAGGTAAACAAAATAAGGGGAACGAACCTCCCTCACATTATGAGCCACCGGATTTTAACGAATTGGTAGACGATTCCTCAAATGAATTAGAAATTGATATGTCTGAGGCAGCTGTTGACAAGGACGATGTTAATGATGATAAATTAGACTTAAAAAGCAAGAAAAAAGAAGCCGAGGACGTCAAGCGTTCCAGATACTCTTCAGACGAGCCCGCTGCTCAAACGCAGTCCGTCTATCATCCATTTCCTCGTCCTGTCACTTCCTCGGTATCGCCTTTTTCATCCACTTCGGCTTTCCGGCCACCGCAAACGGATTCTAATAAAGCAACGTCGAAACCGCCCGTTGGCTTAACCCCTTTGGGTCCGTACCCGGAAGAGGCGACTTTCGTCGGCTATTCCGCTGCACTCGGCGCCCCTTCTTCTTCTTCTTCATCGGCAGCCGAAGACAAATTAAAATCCACAGTTAACATAGCGCAACTAAAACAGGAGGGTGGCTCCCAAGCGGATTCCACAACCGCTTGTGCCAACCCCGACGTTAAATCTTCGGTCGCATCACCGGAAGCTATGAATAAACAGTATACGATCCTTCAGCCCGCAACTGCAGGATCACGAGCTGCCAGTGCACTTCAAGAGGCCGCACGAGAGGGTGTTCCGAGCGTATCCGCCGTTTCTAGCAGTTCATCCTCGACCTCCAGCGATTCATCTGCTAAAATGTCATCTGGTTACGACAGGGTTACTGGAGCATTATCGCCGACCAGCATCGGAAGGGGTAAGTTATTCGAACTTTTTATCAAATCGATAAAGTTAGTATGTGACGAATTATTATAGACCGACATTCAAAGTTATAAGTAAGTATTTGACACGAGCTCGGAGACAGGGGACTTTAGGACTTTGTTTTGTTTTACAATAATGTGTGTAAATTCTGAAGAGGGGTAAAATGGTAGTAAGTCGCCGTAAAGTTCTAATTGAGGACAGAAATCTCGTAGCACGTAGCTGTCACCTGCCTCTTCGGTGCCATCCAGCGACACGAGCAGTATTATGGGTTTACTTGATACAAGTTATAAGCCGGCATGTCAGAGACAACGACGTGACTCGCCTCAAAACGGTCTTCTTACCTCACCCTCTTCTTCTTGCAAAGCAAAACGTCTTTTCGGCAATCCTTTCAAAACGTCTTGCTGTTCTTGATACGACTGTGCGTGTGAGGAGTGTGCTGCTGGGGCCGGATATAAATAAATAATACACGTCTGAAATCCTGTCTGAAACATTCAGAACGTAATTGGGAGCTGAAAAATAGCAAACAACGGGTGGGTGGAATGTGTTTGCAAACGACGCTAGTCCGCAGGTGCCGTGACCGGAGCCGCGCACCCGCACCGCTCTCCATTCACAGCTGCGGTTTCTTTTTTCAAAAAAAGATTTTTCTCGCGAGTCTCCACCCGGACTCCTGGATAGGCTAATCGACCCGCTAGGCGGGGTTTTCCGTTTTCCTTTTTCCATAAAGATGTATTACGCGCCGTGGATGTGCATCCTTCATGTACTCTAATATGATGCGAATGTTACATGATACATAAAGTATACGAATCGGCATCGTGTTTTACTCATTTTAATATTAATTGACTAGTAATGGCGTTCGTTTTTTTCCCTGCCCGTTTTTTATTTTTTGTGTATCTTTTGCGTCGCGTCGTTTAATTATTGTAGCATCTACCTTACGCATAATTCGAAATGCGGTACACCTCTGCCAACATTTGAATAGAAATTACTTATTGAATATGCAATGGAGGAGACAAGGAGACTTGTCCGGCGTCGCGGCGCATCGCCTGTGACGTCTCTTGATACCGTCATTCTCGTAAACGTCATTAAAGGGAGAACTAAAGATGCTAATTACCACCCTATCTCGCCTTACATTCATAATCAAACTGATTTTTTCTCTCTATTTACATAAAAATGGAATTTACACACAGAAACTAACCCTTGTCAAAAGCAATATGATTTCATTATTAATTTTTGTTAATAAATATAACTTCGAGAAGAAAGTTTTACAACTTTAATCGACTGTTAAATGGTTTTATTCGAGTTCGTGTAGTTTTCCTAGCGTTGTTTTTAAATTTGAGGAGCTTCCTAGTAAAATTAAGAACTTACACAGAGATAAAACCGTCTCATTTTCTATGCAAATTCAGCGCGGGGTGAATTTTTTATGTTTTCTAACACACGCACGACAGGCATGAAGATTGCTCGGTTTGCGCCATCTATTTGAGGAATTTGAAATTAAGTTGTAAAAATCAAACATAACTTGATTCGACTGAAGTTAATTAAAAAAAAGGGAGAAAAAAATAAGAAAAAAAAGAAAGATTCGTTTCAACCTGATGAGAATGTTTCTTTTCTTCATTTGCAGAAGGCAGTAAATGTCCAACTCCGGGTTGTAACGGTCAAGGACACGTTACAGGCCTGTACTCTCATCACAGAAGGTGAGTTCTTAACGTCGAAAGTTTGATCATAAAATTTTTAACGTCTGTTTCTGTAGTCTGTCTGGATGTCCGCGTAAAGACAAAGTTACTCCAGAAAGTAAGTTTGATGTTTGTCATCCCATTTGAAATTTTGTTCTTAGATACTACATCTATTGAAACGGCTAGCGCTTTCACGATGCATTGCTCTATTGATTAAACATAATGTTGACGTTTCAATAGATTCCCATAGTTTCGAAAGTACTGAGCAGCAGCCGCTTTGCATTGTGTTTTCTTTAGTTTTGCGGATCGCCTTATTATTATTATTATTATTATTATTGTTATTATTATTATTATTATCCTTTATAGTCTTATTCTTATTATTATTATTATTATTATTGCTTATTTTGCGGGGTAGAGAGCATCTTATTATTTTCTCTTCCGTTGTTGTTGCGTAGTTATGTAGCTTTCCATTGCAACCCTCCCTGACCTTATTCATGCATCAGAATCAGGTCACGTATTGAGTATAATAACTAGTATCTAAACGCATTGTGTGTGGTTTTATTTACTAATTATCTCGTGTTTAAGATAAAACAAAATACACAATACCGTTACATGTTTTGATTGGATTTTATTATTATTATTATTATTATTGTTTTCTCTCTACCCGCTCGTTCCGTTTATTTTATTGACGTTCGACATCGACACACACAAAACAACACTAATCCCGATGTAATTATTATACTCAATGGTGTATTGACTGGATTCTGTTGACGTGACGTAGTCCTGGCGATGCATGAGACTATCTTGAAATGCCCGACTCCGGGATGTAACGGTCGAGGACACGTTAGCTCCAACCGGAACACGCACAGAAGCCTTTCCGGTTGCCCCATTGCTGCCGCTAATAAACAAGCCGCTAGAGAACAAAAGTATCAGTCCAGCCTTCAACATCGTATTAAATCGCCACATACTGCGTTTGGTGAGTGTCGGCATGATCGCCTTCCTTTCCACCCTTATCATCAACATGAATGTACCACAACAATAAACCTAATAATTTTCTCTCTTTAACCAAAACAAAAATATCGACGTGCAAGTTTTATTACTAATTCTACACTCTTCCTCTCTTGTAGTGAATTCTTGCCAAGGGGAGTTTAATTCTAACTTTGACGGAAAACAAACGCCGATGACTACGTCCGTGGACATAAAACCTAGTTACCTTGTCTCCTATGGTTCCTCTACGAGTAATAACCAAGAACAGAACGAATCCAAATCAAATTACGGTGCTTACTACTCGAAATTCCAAGAGATGAAATCCGATAATTCTATGAAAATCCCAAAATCCGAAGTCACCACCTCCAGTTGCTGCAGCGTGACTGGCCGAAGCGACCTTCTTGTGCCAAAAACCGAATCCTCTTCGAATTCCTGTCGATCCCCTCCGTCGAGTATGCGACCAGCGTACGATCCCTACATGAGTCAAGACTCCAACTCCTCCTCGATGTCCAGCATGGAAGCGATGAGTTCGCGAGCACCGCACCATCAAATGCAACCCCTCTCTCAACATGCAAATATTCCTCATCAGAATCCCCATCAGACAAATTACAATTTAGAAGACGCTCGCCAACACCAGATGCCTCACAGATCACCTTATCATCAGTCACCCATGTCTTCAGACGAGATGTACAGGTCCGATCACCCGATGAGATCTTACGCAGACATAAACGAATCCATGAGCGGACCGATCGCTAGACCCACCGTTACGTATCCCAGTGAAATGGGGCCGCGACCTTACGATACGTCATTAACGAGGCCATATGATCCAGGAACTGCCACTGCCTTTGAAAGATACGATTCAACGAATCAGTGCGGGTCGTTACCTCAGTCTGTGATGCCACAAAGGCCTCCTCAAAGCATGTACGGATATGGAACTCTAGAAGAGCAACAAGAACAGAGATATCAACAAGAAGCCGCGGCGGCGGCAGCTCAACATCAAATGGCCGTTGCTAGCGCGGCAGCTGCGGGGATGATGAAAGCGGAAGGCGACCAACAGCCGACAGGACCCCTTTATCCCAGGTATTTCCTACATTAAATTAAGAAAAGAAGAAAAGAATAATAATTGAATTTTTGTAGACCTATGTATCAATACGACGCCGCGTCGGGGCCTCTACCGATGGGGTTTTCAGCAATCAACTTATCAGTCAAATGCGTGACTACAGCACAAGCTCAAATCAAGGGAACTGGCCCCCATACGTCTCCTGGGGGCACAGTTATCGACCTCTCTACCTCCAGCGTCACGACTACGAGTCCACAGGTTGGTAGCTAGATATTTTAGAGGTAATTTCTCTTAAAAACACGTAAAAAGGGATATAACCGCATTTTACGCGTAATTACATTGTAACTTACTTAAAACCGCGTTAATCGAAACCGCGGTGCCCACACGGGTTGAATAATTAACACGCCTCGTAATGAACTGCATATGGTTATTATATTTCAGGTGGCGTACAGCTCCCCTCACTACGGGGGACAACGCGTGGGCGCGAGTCCGCAGGCCGCGGCCAGTCCGCATCTCTCGGCCAGTCCCCAAGTCCCCAGCCCACAAGGTCAAACCTTGGACCTCAGCGTCAGTCGCTTATCCCACAGGTCGGTTTGCATTCATTTATTATTCATACAAGCTCAAGTTTACGTATACAGCAAAACATACAATTTTATATGTATTCATCCTCCCATTCGTTTCCATCATATTACAGAAGTTGTTTCGAAAAGTCACGGGTCAATGCTGAAGACACATTTTAATTTGTTACGTTTTCGAAATTATAATTTTCTAAACTTGTAACAAATCAGCAAGCCCTGGTACAGTACGAAAAACCCGGGTGTTATCCTCAAGGAAATTTTTTTACAGTAGCGGCACCAGCCCGCAATACCAAAACGGGCACGCTGATGCAGTTCCGGTTCCTTCTGGCTTTATTGGGCCGCGCGATGAACAAACGGAACCCGTCGATTTTTCCACCGCTAACGAGCCCGTTAATTTTAGCGGAGTTCGGCCTGTTGCGACATTCGCTGGTCCCGTCCTCGCCCCCGGATCCGGTTATAGCAGAGAATCGACTCCTGATAGTGGCGGTTCTCATTACATGGAGGCTTACCGTGACGCCTCTGGTAAATATTATCACGCCTTCCTGATAGGATGGAATTTTAAAGTGAAACTTTTTATAGGATATGGACCAGTAAGTCCGCATCCGGGTTACGGAATGACTCCAGTTCCGGCCGATTATCCGTCAAATCCGTATTCGACGTATCCTGGTGGTGGTTATTCATGTGCCGGCGGATATCCCGGTCCGCCGACGACTGGATATCCTGCACCTCCTGGCGGTTATTCACCAAGTCCCTGCTATTCTATGCCTCCTCCGCAACATACGATGTCGCAGCATGATAAAGGGTCCAATAAGGATAACGGGTAAGACAGTTTCTATTTTGTTTTTTAAAAGAAAATTTAATTGATTTTTGTTACTAATTTGATTTGTTTTGAACCAGATTTGTTGATATATTTTTAATTTTATTCGAAGTTTTTAATTTGAAATCAGTGGAAATTGCTTGTTGTAACCGGAATCAAATTAACTGTCACATTGCTTTTTTGTTTTTTGCTATCTTTATTACTTCAGAGTAATTACTGTCCAGTAATGAATGTTAAACTAAGTAAAAGCACAAAGTTGCATGCAACCTGCACAAATTCGTTTTTACCCTATTAAAGAAGAAATTGGTAAGTATTTTAATTTATTAAAAACTCAAAATGAACAATGTTCTATAGAACTTTTGGGTGGTCGTGAGAAAATAGGTAAATTGGCCACTGACCCTCAAAGGGTCGTGTTCACAAACAAAGCTCTAAAGTGCACCAAATTTGAGTCACTAGCTGTAGAATTCCATTGTTGTATTTTAAGGATAGAAACAAATAAGACCAAAAACAGATTTAACTTTGTCCTGTTTCTTCTTTTGTCTTGTTTACTTTATTGTGTTCAGGAATCATAAAACAACATTCAGGCCATATTGCTGCTGCGCTATCAAGCCTGTCCTCTTTAATGCCTATTTAATGGTTTAGCATCTTGTAAGGTTGTCTTCTGGCAATGAATATCAATATTTAAGTATTTTAAACCTGAGACCTACAAACAGTGCGAGGAAAAATCTGTAATGAGACGTATTAATGTCGGCAGCCTAAACTAAGGATCCTCAACAGTGAAGATCAGCGATAAGATCCGTGGAAATAGATAACACAAGTTTCTTTAGCTACTTGATCACTTTACAGTAAAGGCTAAAGACGCGTGTCGTGCCATACTGTCATGGAATTAATTTTATGGACTTGCCTTTTTTTTAACTAAAAGTATACATTCCATTGTACGCTATCAGAAGTAGATAGACTGTGTTGATTCTGAAGATTATCTGTAGACTGCAGATCTCTAACTATTAGAATAAGCTTTGAAGTGTTCTCAAAGAATCCTTTAAAGCGATCTTAAGTTTTCTTAATATGTCTTTCGCTTTGAAAACTCTTAAAAATCGGCTCTTTGAGACTTCCTCGGAAGTAGTTCAGATTGTTGTAAGAACACTTTAAAACTGCTTCAGAAGATCTTCTCGATTCTGCTTCAAAAAGAGCTAAATACTTCAGAAATCCTTTGAAACCTGTTCACGTTGTCATCACAATTTGTCTTTCAGCTCCTTCAACAACGCTTGTTTATCTTCCAAAGGCGCTTCAGACTGTTTCAAGAATTCTTAGAACCTCATAGAGAAACCTTGTGAGAACCTCTTCAAGAACGCTCAGAAAAATCTCAAAACTGCGCTCACACTGCAACAGAAAATCTTGAGACTTTCTTGATACTGCTTTAAAGGCGCTTTCGCAATGTTTAGAAAAGCATTCAAAGATTACATCAGACTGCTTCAAGAATTCTTAGAACCTCGTAGAGAAACCTTGTGAGAACCTCTTTAAGAACGCCCACCAAAACCTCAGAAACGCGCTTAGACTGTAATAGAAAATCTTGAGACTTTTTCGATACGCTTTAAAGGCGCTTCCGCGATGTTTGGAAAAGCATTCAAAGGTTACATCAGACTGCTTCTTTGAAGCCTTTTCAAGAACGTTCTAAAATCCTTAAACTACGTCTCAGACTATTTGGATCAAGACAAATAAACTGTCTAAAAGCTGCTTCACACATGCTTGAAGAATTCTTTAAAGTCGCTACTTCAAGAACTCGTGGAACTCCCCCAGAGATACTTTAAGAACACCGCATATTGCTTCTGTAGTTTAGAACTACTTCAAGATCGTTTAGACTACTTTAAACTACTTTAAGAACTCTTCGAACCTTACAAAATATCCTCTTGAAAACTGTTTCAAAATAGGTTTGAGATCCCAATAAAAGTGCTAAGAGCCTTTTTCGAGAGTATTTCGAACTACTTCTAAATATCTCAGTGTCTCTTCAAAATCGTTTCAAGAACGCTTTAAGAATCTCTCAAAAATACTTCAGATTATTTCAAGAGATCTTGAGACTGCAAACAGACCTCTTGAAATTCGATTTACTTAAAGAACTCTTGAAATCACTTCAAAGCCGCTTCGAGAATTATCAGTATCACAAAGGTGCTTCAAGCTATTTCAAGAGCTTTTAGTATTTCATAAAGGAATCGCGGGAATGTTTCAAAAGTCT
Source organism: Ignelater luminosus (assembly GCA_011009095.1). Classification (NCBI taxonomy): domain Eukaryota; kingdom Metazoa; phylum Arthropoda; class Insecta; order Coleoptera; family Elateridae; genus Ignelater; species Ignelater luminosus. Next base: position 299,774 of record VTPC01089823.1, on the reverse strand, counting down.
TCAGAGGCGTCTTCAAGAGCTGTAAGAAGAAATAAAGGAATCGCTTAACAACAGCGTGAAAGATGCTTCAGAAACCCTTCCTAAATCGCTTCAGACTTCTCCAAGAGTTTTTGAAACCTTCGCATTAAAAAAAAACTTAAGAACCCTTCAAAAGGACTTCAAACGACATCAACATCTTGTGCGACCTTATAAAGAAACTACTTGAAACCGCTTCAAAAATATTTGGAGAAACTTCTAAAAAGTGCTTCGTATTATTAAGAGCTTCTGGGTCCTTAGAACCCGCTTTGACAACGTTTGGAAAAACCTTTAAAAGTTGTTTCAGGCCGCTTCAAGAATTCTCGAGACTTATTCAAAGCCTTTACAAGAACGATTTGAAAATTTTTTAAAATGAGTTCTGACTTTCTCAAGAATTCTTAAGACATCAAGGTGCTTCGAATCACAAGAATTCTTGATATACCTTCAGACTAAACTAGTTTGGGAGATTCTAAGATCCTTTTTAAATCGCTACAAAAGTGCTTCAAGAGTTGTTTAACGTTACAGACTACCCTGGGATCTCATCGAGAAAACGCTAGGCTCCTTCAGGAGTACTTGAAGCCTTTTTGACACTGCTTCAAAAACCTTCAAAAATCCTTCAAAAAGGTACTTCACACTCCTTCAAAGGTGCTTCTTGAATATTCTGAGAAAATGCTTAAGAACGCTTTGATAATCCCTTGAGAACCCTACAACGACGTTTTTTAGAATTCTTCAAAAGGTGTTTCAGACTTCTTTAGTACTGTAAGGGTTGCTCAGACTTTCATCAAAAGAATGCTCAAGAACGCTTCAATAATCCTTTAGAACTCTACAAAAACGTTTCGAGAATTCTCCAAAAGGTATTTCAGACTTCTTCAAAGTTGCTCCAAAAGTTATTCAGCCTTTCATTTAGAAAACGTTTAAGAACAATTTAATAATCTCTTGAGAACTCTACAAAACCGTTTGGAGAATCCCTAAAAAGGTGCTTTGGGTTTCTTCAAAAGTGCTTCTGACTTCTTCAAGGATTTCTCAGACATCTATTTGGAAAACGCTCGAGCACGATTCAATAATCTCTTGAGAACGCCACAAAAACGTTTAGTAAATTTTTCTACGTCAGAGGCTGCTTAGGTTTGCATCAAGAAAGCAATCAAGAACACTCCAATACTTCCTTTAGAGCCCCTCAAAAGCATTTTGAGAATCCTTTAAAAGGTGAATCAGACTCTTCAAAGATGCATCTGAGTACTTCAATGGATGCTCAGGTTTTCACCAAGGAAACCATCAAGAACGCTACAAAAGCGCTTCGAGAATTCTTCAAAAGACGTTTCGGACTCCTTTAATATTGCTTCTGAGTACTTAAAAGATTGCACCGACTTCCTTTGAGAAGAAGCTCAACAAGGATTCAATAATATTTTGAGAACTTTACAGGAAAATTTTGAGATTTCTTCAAAAGGTGCTTCTGAGTACTTCAATGGATTCTCACACTTTCACCAAAAAAATGCTCAACAATGCTACAAAAACGCTTCGAGAATTTTTTAAAAGTCGTTTCGGACTCCTTTAAGATTGCTTCTGAATACTTCAAGGATTGCTCAGGCTTCCTTTGAGAAGAAACTCAAGAAAGGTTTAATAATATTTTGAGAACTTCACAGAAGATGTTTGAGATTCCTTCAAAAGACGCTTCTGAATACTTCAAAGGTTACTCAGACTTTCATTAAGAAAGCGCACTAGAATCCTTCCATAATCTCTTGAGAACTCTACGAAGTACCCTTCTAGAATCTTCCAAAGGGTGCCTCAGAGGTCAAAAGTACTTCCGAATAATTCAAGCATTATTCAGACTATCATTGAAAAAACACTCAAAAACGCATTAGTAATCTCCTGAAAATCCTACAGAAATACTTTAAAAATACTTCAAAAAGTGCTTCAGACTCCTTCAAAGGTATTTCCGAGATTTACTAGAGTTTTATTCATTGAGAATGTTACAATTCTACAAAAATCCTTTAGGATGTGTTTCAGAGTCTTTTCAAGATACTTCTGAGTACTCCAAAGGTACTTCTAAGTACTTGCAAATGTTTTTAGACTTCCACTGAGAAAACAGTCAAGAACGCTTTAATAATCTTTTAAGAATTCCACAGAAACACTTTGACAATTCTTCCAAGCACTTTAGATTTCTTCAAAGTTGCTTCAAACTCCTTCAAAGGTGCTTCTGAGAACTTCAAGGGTTGCTCAGATATTCAGTGAAAAGGCGCTCTAGAATACTTTAATGATTTCGTGGGAACCTTACAGAAACGCTTCGGAAATCATTCAAAAGGCATTTAAAACTCTTTCAAACGTGCTTTTGAGTACTTCAGAGGTTGTTCAGACTTCTATTGAGATTGTGCTCCAGAGCGCTTTATTAATTACTCGAGAACCACATCAGAACGTTTCGATAATCCATTAAAAGGTGCTTTAGACTTCTTCAAAAGTGCTTCTGATTGTTTGAAGTATGCTCAGACTCTCATAGAGAAGACGCTCAAGGTTCGAAGATCCAGAAGTTGCTCCACACTCTTTCAAAGGTACTTCTTTATAGTTCAAGGATTGCTTAAACTTCCATAGAGCAAACGCTCAAGAGCGCTTTAATAAATCCCTGAGTGCCGTACAGAAACGCTTAGACTATTCTACAAAAAATGCTTTTGACTCCTTCAAAAGTGATTCCGAATAGTTTTAAGGGTTGCTCAGACGTTCATGTAAAGGGTTTTCCAATAAGAGGTGTTATTTTGAATAGCCCGCTATTTCGGTAGATGTCACTTTTGAAGCTATCATTTTTTGACATTTGACAAGTAGAAACTACGCCATTAATAAATATGGAACGATGCACGCTTCAACAACGCATTGAAATTATTAAAATTCACTATAAAAATGGTGAAAATTTGGCAAAGACGGTTCGTAAAACTCGAACATTTTTGGGTCACCGTGAAGCACCTTGTCGGACCGCAATACAGAAATTGGTGAAAAAATTCGAGCTCTTGGGACAAGTTAGTGATGTGAAGAATAAAACCCGTGCACGTCGCTCAAGAACAGCCGAGAATATTGCCGTTGTAGCCGAAAGTGTTAAAGAAAACCCAGGTTTGTCCATTCCTCGTCGTTCTTTGGAATTAGCCATTCCACAAACGTCATTACACCGTATTTTGCATAAAGATTTGGGTCTTAAGGCTTATAAAGTCCAGTTAACACAAGAACTCAAGCCGGCCGATCATCAACAACGTCGTGTCTTTGCTGATTGGGTCGTTGAAATGCATGAAAATGATCCAGAATTCCATCGAAAAATCATCTTGAGTGATGAGGCCCATTTCCACCTCGGTGGCTTCGTCAACAAGCAAAATTGTCGGATCTGGGGCTCAGAAAATCCAAGAGTTATTGTTGAAAAGTCTCTCTATCCTCAACGTGTGACTGTTTGGTGCGGTTTATGGTCCGGCGGAGTCATTGGACCTTACTTTTTCGAAAATGAGGCTGGAGCAACAGTTACGGTGACTGGATTGCGCTATCGAGAGATGATTAACGATTTTGTATGGCCGGAATTGGATGGTATTGATCTGGACAACGTTTACTTTCAACAAGACGGCGCTACGTGCCACACAAGCAACGAAACCATTGATCTTTTACGGAAAAAGTTTCCGGACCGTGTTATCTCTCGAAGAGGTGATCACAATTGGCCACCGAGATCTTGTGATTTAACACCTTGCGACTTCTTTCTTTGGGGCCACGTGAAAGAGAAGGTCTACGCCAACAGCCCAGCGTCGATTCAAGACCTCAAAGATGGAATTCGTGAGGCTATCGAGGACATAGGGCAGCCACTTTGCGATTTGGTTATGGAAAATTTCATGAAAAGGATATTGTCCTGTAAGCGTGGTCGTGGTGGTCATTTGCCTGATGTTATTTTCCACTATTAACGGCATACCTTCCTCTTTATAATGAAATAAACATCCGATCATTTATATTAAAAAATGGCACTTTTCTTTGAATATCAAAATAACACCTCTTATTGGAAAACCCTTTAGAAGACGCATCGATAATTCTTTCGAGAATCCAGAAGGTGCTCCAAACTCCTTCAAAAGTGCTCTTCTAAGTACTTCAATATTTGCTCATACTTTCACCAAGAGAACGCTCAAGAACGATTCAATAATTACTTTAGAACTCTACAAAGACGTTTCGAAGGTTCTTCAAAAAGTACAGAGATACTTCTGAGTACCTAAAGCGTTGCTCAGACTGTCGTTGAGAAGAAGCTTAACAATTCAATAATATTTTGAAAACTTTACAAAAAAAGTTTAGAGATTTTTTCAAAAGGTGCTTCTGAGTATTTTAATGGATACTCGGATCTCCACCAAGAGAACGTTCAAGAACGCTACAAAAACGCTTTGAGAACCTTTCAAAAGACGTTTGGGACTCCTGTAAGACTGCTACTTAAAAGGTTTCACAGATTTGCTTTGAGAAGAAGATCAAGGAAGATTCAATAATATTTTAAGAGATCTACAGAAAGGTTTTGAGATTTCTTCAAAAGACGTTTCGGACCTGTAAGATGGTTTCTGAGTACTTTAAGGGTTGCTCAGACTTCCTTTGAGAAGAGCTCAAGAAAGATTCAATGATATTTTGAGAATTTCACAGAAGATGTTTGAGATTCCTTCAAAAGGCGCTTCTAAGTACTTCAAAGGTTACTCAGACTTTCATTAAGAAAACGCTGGAGAGCGGTTCAATAATCTTTTGAGAACTTTGTAAAAACGACTGGAGAATCCTTCAGTAGGTGCTTTAGACTTTTCCTAAGGTTATCAGAAAGTTTTCGGACTCAGAGAAAAACTTCAATTACCTCTTGGAAATCCTAAAAAGAATTATGACGTATTACTTATAGGTGTGAAGGTGGTCTTAAAGAGACCTTAAAGCTGTCTTGGAACTGTGTGAATGCGGTCGGAGAGAGTTAAAACTTTGTTGAAAATTGCTATAGTGCATTGTTAAAGCAAACTGTCCAGGCCTTTTCTGAAGGGACGGTTGTTTTGAGATTATTATTCTAGAAATAACATGGAGTATGTACCTTCTAATCAGCAAGAGTTTTTACTTGATTTCCCATTTCTGGCTTGCAGTCATTGCAGGTCTTTCCACTATATTTTTGAAGAGTTGTGACTAGACCGTCTTCATTATTTGCTAGAAGACTGTTTTTCTTATTAACCGTTGCGATCTCTATTGGAGATTTAAGACCAGTATGAGAGAGAGGGAGAGAGAGAGAGAGAGAATAAACGTCGTTGCTATATGCAGCCCGTCTTCGGAAACAATTAGAAATACCTACAAATTTGGAAATTATAACCAGTTCTGGAAACGTTGGTTGTAAATGTTGTAAACTTTTTCTTTTCCACCATTGTGATTCATCTTGACGAACATTGATTTTTTTCTGTCAAAATGACGTTTTTTAAATCGTTTTAAAGAAGATGATGGTATAATTTACATAACCTATATATAATGGATGCTTAAAAAGTTTTTCAGTGAAACCTCAAAATGTCATATAAAACGAATAAAGGCATGCTTAGTTAATTTGTGCGTCTGTAAAAAAAACACGAAAACAATTTTCGTATTGGAATTATTTATTTCATTAATATTATTTAATTCAGAATTTTGCAACTCAAAGTTTTTTTTTTTATTTTCCACGACGACACAGATTTGAAAGACTTTTTGGACACTCATTACCAGCTTGTCATCTGTTTGCCGTTCACATCAGACGGAATCTGTTAAATCATGATCAACCACCATCTAAAGTAATTTGAAATAAAGGAAACCAAGTCAGAAATGATTAGAAAAGATTGGTATAATTAGTTCCTGTAAGATTCTTATAGAAACAATTTTTAGATTTTTAATCGTTTCATATAGTAATAAATTAATATTTCAATTTAAAAATTTCACTTTGAATGACATAACCTAACAAACCTAAACGATGGGTTTCGGTAGCAACTGAAAACAAATGAAGTATTTCTAAATCGATTTGCAAATTATTTGGCGGTTTAATTCGAATTTTGTTGAATTGATTGAAAGATTGAATTTATGACAATTTTTTAGATTTATTTTGTCTTTAATAAATAATAATAATTGTACGTTTATGTAAACACAAAAAGAATTTTTTCCTTAATGTTTAGTAAATACCTGTTCGTTATTTACACACTTCATACAAAATGTACACATTTCTTGATAAGACCTAAATCATCTGTTGACAATGCTTGTTATCAACATATCGTGTCCTTGGCCAACTAGAAAGCAACTGGTTGCACCTAACTACTACTACATGTATATTGTCAGTACCTACCTTTGTACGGTACACCTATTTTATGAATAATATTAAGTACAACCGATTATTGTTGTTCACGCGCAATTATGTTTTCTTTATTGAATTCAGTCATTTACGAGTATGTTTTAATTGATTGTTTTGTTCATTTTAGTTTTTAAATTGTTGCCGTTTTTATTTGAAATTAAATTGTAAACACAGGTGTTCAGTTAAATGCAATCCATCTTGAAGATTATTATAATGAATCAATAAATTCGGTATGCAAGGGTAAGCAATCAAATAATAATAATGTTACTAGAATCATTCGTTTTTACAGTGTAGACTAATAAGTCACTATGATTTTCTTACATTATTAAACCTTATTAGTACTAACGAGGTATTGATGCATGTAAGACTTGACTCTTGGTGCGGTGTTAGTGTTTTTATGAAAACTTGTTGGCATAGATATTAACTATTGATTTAGTTAATTGCATTTTTGTAAAGACAAAAACATATTTGGTTTGCGAAAAATGTAGTTCTTGCTAATCGGAAGGGAAAGGAAAGTTTGTGTTTGATTCTCAAATGTGATAAGGGTAATTCTGTAGAGAGACTGAAAAACAAACGAGTTCGATATTGCAATAAATATTTTGTTTTGTAGGAGACATTCTTTTGTCTAAGCAACGGAAATTTAAAGTTAAACTGATAATTATCGTGTATTTAGATAAATTCATTAGTGAAATATTTTGTGTATTTGTGTATTTGTATATTTATAAAATGCCTTACAAGAAGAAGAAACGCCATTCGAAATGGTAAGACAACTGTTGTATTAAGAATCTTAAAGTTATTTCCAAAAAATTGTTAATTACAACTTGAAGATGCACAAGGTTGTTTTTCTATTTAGTAAGATTCGTGGCCACTTAGATTAAATCGTAAGAAATGAGTATAACTATTTGAAATTATCCGCCCTAGTCTGTTTTTCCTACGTGTTAATGGGGCTTTGCAGCATATCTTCGTGAATATATTTTTTCTTTCGCCTATACTGCAAGACACAGAAGCGTTGTACATTCTTGGAAATTCGGAACTGTATATTACGGCAAGTAGTTGGGTTCTCTTAGAACTGGAAAGAAGTTTGGTTAGACTTTTTGTATATTTGCATTAGTTGTCTTGATAGGCTGGAAATTGTTCAAACAACCATGCATTCCACATGATATTTCCTTTCAAGATGGTGGCCGAAATTGCGTTTTTTTTTTTACAATTAAGCCCTTACAGATTGGAAAAGACAAGAAATACATAAAGTACCTTGTGCTATGAAAACAAAGGACGACCATTATATTAAATAATTCCCAATAACAAACTTAATTTTCCAAGCCTACTACTCGGTTTTGTCCTGTTCTCTTGATCGCATGCAATTATTATGTTGTTCAAGTTAAAAAGCTTACATCAGATCGCAGTCGCAACCGAATAAAATTTAAAAAAAAGGAACGCTGCAATTAAAGGTAGGATGATGTGTTATTCAGGTTTGTCTGAGCGTTTTCTTTTGTTCTCATCGCGTACTTGCCTTACTATTACAGGGTGCTCAACAGATCATAGAATCCTAAAAAGCCCTAAAATACGACTAACTGTCATAAAACGTCATAGAATTTCCTAGAATTTTCTTTGTTCGATTCCCAAATCTTTTAAAACAAATTGACTGAAAGCAGTCTTTAAATGGCAACACCGCATTTATGTCACGTTAAATGAAAGCTTTTTTTTATCCTTTTGTTAGCCATGTACAGATTTTTAAGAAAATCTTTTAACTGAAAACGGTTACTTTGGTTAGATGGTATGGACAATGCGTAGTAAACAACGAGGAAATGTTTGCGCTCTTGTTTTAATTTCTATGTCTTATTTTCGTTAACTTCTTGTTATTGTTTAACACGTTAACCCTCACAGGCAAAGTCTTAAAATTTATTCCAGGACCAGTGAGTTTTCTTGATAATTTTACATTAATAAATAAATGCCAGAAGATTACACTTTAAATTCAGCAAAAACATTTTTGCATTTAGATGCAAACCAAAGAGGGCCACAAATAAAAGTCATTTTTTAACATTTATTGGGATAGAAATAGAAACTTAACATTACTAACTAACAAGTCGTTTGTCATTGTCGTCCTTCACTTTTTGAGTATGTCTTATAGCAAACTGCATGATGATATGCTGAGAATGATTTTCATTTCGAATTTCATTTTCTGCTTTGAACAAAGCAAGAACTATACTTCCTCGAGATTCTGTAACACTCGTATTCTTTCCAATGACGTGTTTGAATGAGACAAGGGCTGTAGTTAGTTTTTCGATACCCCTTGATACTTTGTCGTTCGGGAAAGCTATATAAGACTTTTTACGTATATTCAGCTTTTTGCCGCAATTTCAATTATTTCTGGAACTTCATTTTCCAACTAGATATTACTTTTGTGTTATTTTGAAGGAATTTCGTTTGGTCCTGACTTAGCTTTGCATTCGTTATTGCTTTTGGATTAAATTTTCTATTCTGATGTAAAGTACCTACTAGACGCTAGTACCCTACACGGGCCGAAATTTCCAGGGCCCGAACAAACCAACAGGCTCGCCGTAAACCTGATAGATTTTCACACTGGGGCCCCACTTAATCTAAACGCGGACTTTGGGCCGGGCCGCGCAAAACCCGACGAAGAAACCTGTTCCATCTACGGTGCAGCACCAAAATTCTCCTATTCGGTTCAGTACGAAAATAATGCTTGTCCGAGTCCGTATGAAAATTACTCCTGTTCGAGCAACTACGAAAAAGATCTCGGTCCGGTACAGTACAAAAATCTTCCGCTGCGGTTCAGTACAAAAATTACTCCAGTTTGAGTCTTGTACAATTCTGCAGGTTCGAGTTCCATATACCCGCACCTCTTCAAGTAAGTCAAGTGGAGTATCAAAGGGGGAATCAAAGTTAAGAGCATTTTTCTAAAGCGCCACTACTACCCATAGACTCTAGAAGATTTTGCATTACGCCATCGGCGCTTTTGAGTTTCCTAACTCAATCTAACCCAACCTAACCTCACCTAATCTAACCTACTCTAAATTGCAGCAAAGTCATTGAAAGTCTATGGGGTGATAGCGGCGCTTTAGAAAAAAATGCTGATAACTTTTGACGATTGATACTCCACTTGACACCCTCCGCGAGGTGCTGATATACGGAACTCCAGCCATTTTCCATTGCGGTTCAGTACGAAAATAGCCCGTCAAGTGAGTACGAAAATGATCTAGGTCCAGTGCAGTACAGAATCGACCACTTCGGATGATTACAAGAATAATGTCGCGATAGCCCAATCGACCTGATAAGCTCAACAGGTCTACAAACCGAAGAAGCCCGAACGGCTCGACAGACGCAAACTGGCCAACAGCTCCGAGAAGCCCGAGTGGGTCGAGAGGCTCGAGTGGCCTAAACGGCCCGACTAAACAGCGAAAGACGCAAAAAGAAACACATGCAACGGCAAATATCTAAACCGATCACCTTTGAGCATACAATATGTAACGAAAGCTATGAATTAGTTTTTCTCAACTCAAGCTGAATTTCTATTCTCCACATATCAGACTTACGAAATCCATTATAAGACCCTGTGAAGCCTACATACGCTGTGCCCAAATAGGGTCACGCAGTTTCTGTAGAAGATACTTGTGCATCAAAATTGTGCGCATGGTCTTTAACGTGTTAATTACTTCTATCTGTTTAAATAAAAATTAAATAAAATTAATTACAATAGTGTAAGAGTATAGAGAATTTGTTAATATTAAAAAAATTGTTTAGAAATCTATACATGACTGAAAAGAAAATAAAATAAGTTTTTATTTAATGTGACATAAATGCGGCGTTGCCATTTAAAAATCTCAAGTCGGATAGCGCCACCTAGCGTACACAAGTGAAAATCGACATTTTTGTACCAGTAGTGCTCTTGAGTGACATTTAAAACGGCATTTTCAGAATCTCAAGATGTCCATCTACTACTGAGACACTGCACTGTCCCATTCCTCACTGAACACCCTGTATAATGTTTTTCCAGATTAGGTATCATGTATCGCAGGAATAGAAATTTTGCATTAGTAATTTATATACATCGGTAAAGGTCACGATAAAGTCATAAAGTACTAGTTAAATTATCTTTCAAAACTGTTGGGCACTATGCTATTAGTGTAATAGACAATCAGAAAAATTTCATCCGGCAGTCTTGGGAATCTACAATAATTAATTTTCGTTATTGTATTGTTCTTGAATATTTCTCAGAAGAACTTTTGCTTTAATTGTCAACAACTAGATTGATACGAAAGAAAACATTAACATAATTGATTAAAATTATCAACCAACAGATTTCATTGCAAATATGGCAGAAATAAAGTTCTTACAATACATAAATAAGGATAAGAGTTGGGCAAAGTCGCGGTATCCGTGGCCAATTTAATCCTAACTGGTCGAATATGAGATTGATCCACCAAATAGAAAATTCTAAATCAGAAACATGATCTATCAATTAGAACAATCCTAGCTTTGGTTAGCTTTTATTCATATTATGTATACAGGAGCTCCAGGCAGAAATAAAGTCACTAGATGGTTAAATTACCGCAATTTGGCATCCATTTTGACTTCAGAAATCAGGCCAAATTTAAAACGCTCCAGAATCATCCGGTTGAAAACGATTATTATTTTATAAAATAGCAGGTAGTTTAACTACTGATGGAAGCTTTAATTTAAATATGTGTTGTTCTGTTATTAAAACATTGAATTTTAGCTTTATACAATGAATCGAGAAAAATCGAGAATTTTAATATTTATTTTAGTCTAAAGCACTTACCTTTTATGTACTGGAATAAAAATTAGAATTTTGCATAAACATTCCTGTATTTTACGATGAATAGTTATTTCTTTAACCTATAACTCCACTTAAATCCCAAATTTTAGTTACTAATGATATACATAAACGTTTAACGATGAACATGCGAACAAGTTAACCTACAATAATGATATTACTTTTGGAGGTAACTTATGTATCTAAACAGTACCTAAAAGCTACAGGAATAGGTAGTAATAGACTTACAATAATTGCAAGCGTGTATCAGTAATATCCTAGGTAATTGTTCGATAAAGCTACCCCTAGGAAAACGCCGTTTTGAGAGCAAGTTTTTGGTATCAAAAAAATTAATCCAATCTTGGTGAAACCGACGAAAAACAAACACGATTTTTACGCACATCTGAGGTTATGTTGCACAATTGAAACAATGAAGTTGGCAACTAAATCAGCTGCTGCACACACTACCAACCCCCTACTGCAACATGATCCGCATATAAGAATTCCACTCCAAAGTTGCGGGAGGGCCGAAACGAGGGGGTGGTTAGGTTAAAAGCAGTTAAACGTTCATTTTTTAAGAATTCCACCCCAATCCTGTGGGGGGCTGAAGCGAGGGGATGGTTAGGTTAGAAGCAGTTAAACATTCATTTTTTAAGAATTCCACCGCAATCTTGTGGGGGGGCCAAATCGAGGGGGTGGGTAGGTTAGAAGCAATTAAACATTCATTCATTGTTTATTGAATTCCACCTCAATCTTGTGAGGGGCCGACTTGAATGAACTAATTCATTCTTGCTTGCACGGTGTCAATGTCCTCCAGGTGATTTAGAGAAATTGGGTTGTGGTACTGTTGGTTGGTACACTGTCGGGGAGTAATAGCAACGTAGCCGCGATATTATGGTGTCATGGCAGTCAGTGTGCTTGTGAAGTGTCAAATTCGTCGATTTTCGAAGTTTTTTTTTTTAATTTCTAAGTGTTTGCCGTCGGAGAGGCCTTACGCAGGTGTCTTTTGATTCTGTGAATGGATATACATGCATTGGTAAGGTTAAATTTTTACTGTAGAAGTTAAATCTTACGGGTAGCTATATCGAACTGTTACCCATGTAGGCCATTTTGGCTCCAATGCATTGGATTAATGGGATTAATGAATCACGGTACTTTAAATATCTAGTGACTCTATAGGCAGAAAAAGGTGAACAACAACCAGCGTTGCCAGAACTGGCGGTAGTTCTTCGAATGTGACGGTTTTACAACTTTTCAAGTGTTTTTGACGACTTGCCTCAATATTGCCACAATAACTTTGTATTCTTTATTAAATCTGTGTTAAGTACCTGTGACGTTCATAGGCAATTATAAATCATATTTTCAATGAACTCCGAAGGAGTCGTTACTGAATTTGTGAAGTCTGTCTGTCTGTCTGTATGTATGTCCGCATTTTTTGTCAAATTCTGAAATTTTGACTTCAGATTTGGATTCTACATCAAAAACTAAAGACAACGTGGTATCTTCGTTTTTTGATAACTTTTCGGGAACATGGTCAAAATGGTGGCCGAAAATTGGAAAATTTTTTAAATTTTTTTTACTTTAGAATCGTATTCTACATCAAAAAATAAGACAAACGTGTACTTTTAGTTTTTTGATATCACCTCGGGAACATGATCAAAATGGCTGCCGAAGTCTGAGAAAAGTAACCAAACGGAGTTCGTTGTGGTTATGCTTTGCATTCCCAGATGTTTTCATCTTTATTAATTGACGTATTTTGCGTTATAGATATTTACATAACGAGCATGGAGCATGCAACATTTCATACGAGTGGGAAGATTGATTTCCTTTAATAATTGACAATTATCTTTTTTAAATCTTTAAATACGCCAGCAATTTGTTTTTTAATTTTTTTCTTCTTCTTTATTTTAAATTTTAAAATTTTCCTTTTTTTGTTTTGCCAGATGTTCTAAACAGAGGTTAGATTTTAGTTCATAGTAAAATGAAAATGCAATGAAACGAAATGGCAAGATTATTCTAATAATAATAATAATAATAATAATAATAATAATAATAATAATAAGATAATAAAAAGTTAAGTATCATTCTTATTTAGAAACGAAATTGTGGAAACAGATTATCGTGAAAGAAATTACAAACACAAATTTATCAACATACCTATTAGTTTTTTCGCTTATTTGTTTCCAGCGTCCTAACATTACATATTTTGTTTAGGTTGCAACTATTGGAAAAACAATAGTTTTGACAAACGTCATTTTTTTTAAATAAAGGTTAAATTTTTGTGATATAAGATCTGACTATACTTTAATTTAAAATTTTGGGTTTTTTGCACAAAAAAATCTAAGCAATTTCAAATTCTGAAATCCACTGATAGTGAAATAGAAAAATCTAACACACGACTTTTCGTTAATTGTGTGGAATTAGTCGCTTTCTCATGTGCTCGTAAGAAAATAAATTAATATAACCATAAAGGATGAGAAACTTGGTTTGTAATGAATAAGAAAAACGCAGATAGTATCCCCAGGGTACGTAACGCGCTTATTCGTTGTTTAATGTCAATTATAACCTTTATAAGAGTGAGGTTATAGAATGCATGCAGAAAAAATTTAAAAATTTGATAATTCTTTCATTTGACGAATCCGTTATTCGCAATGTCATTTTTATTTTTTAGAGTTTCCGATAGACCGCAAAAGCCGATTCCGGGAAATTTAAATGCTGCAGGTTCATACATTGAAAAAACTAAAAAAATAATGAAATAAAACCCCAATAAAGGTTAACATCAATCATTCTCCATTTGAATAGTAAACCTTGATTTATTAAATAAAAGCCTTCGTAGAGCCTCTGAAATAATAGACCTTCCGTTGTCCAAAATTAATTAACTTTTCAATATTTCTGTTGTTATGTGTTTTAAATCGATTATGATGTCTATTTTGTAACCTTTTTTTTAATTTCCATATCAACCTTTTAATAACAACAACAACAACAACAACAACAACAACAACAATAATAATACTGGACAATATTTTATATAAAAAAAACTGATGATCGGTTTCTGATCGTAGCGCGCGCCGTCTAAACTTCAGCGGAGCGCGACCCCCTGTACGTGGCAGGGACGGAAAGGAGCTGATTCAGTGCCCCACCGTAAGCTGTGACGGCATGGGACATGTGTCAGGCAACTACGCCACCCACCGAAGGCAAGCTATCACCACCTCTAGTGACTCCGTGTTATCCTTCCGCTTATTGAGGCTATGCTTATACCGGTTGCACACACCCCACTCAAATGATAAGACGATCTCTTTTTTCTCTCTACATCATGTAATACACACCGGTATCATCAAAGCCTAAGTGATACATTCCTTAACCCCTGCTTGTGGTTAGTAGTAACATGAATGTTTGTTAATAATCTTCGCTATTGCCTTATCTAATGAGAAGCCTTTTGAAAAAATAAATTTGCCGACTATGACCATGTCTGAACACTTGAACAAAAAAAAAACAAAAAACAAAAATATATTGGCTGCAACTGAGTCAGATCCTTAAAAAAACTAGTGAATGGTTTTTCTTAGAGAACTAATTTGGTTTGATTTACGAGCTTATTTAATTTTAATTTTGTTTATTTTAATTACCTATCGAACCCGCCTCGGTATTTGTATTTGTGTTATCCTTTTATTATCGACGATTGTATAACTAAACCTCTTTTATTTACAGTCTCTCGGGCTGCCCACGTGCCGACCGTTCCCAAATACAAGCGCACTCTCAAGAATTGAAATGTCCAACACCTGGATGTGATGGTTCAGGACATGTTACGGGAAACTATTCGTCCCACAGAAGTCTGTCTGGGTGTCCCAGGGCAAACAAACCAAAGAGCAAACCGAGAGATGGTCAGGATTCTGAACCATTAAGGTAAGACTTTCAGTTCTTCGCTATTGTTTGAATTGCCGACTCTTTTAAACTAACGGCTTTTTGATGTCAATAACTTTAACTAACTGTAAAGGTGCACTTTTCACGCTCTCAGATGTCCTATTCCCGGATGTGATGGATCAGGACATGCGACAGGAAAATTTCTGTCGCATAGAAGGTAAAGTTTGTGAGCATAACTGTGTAATGTATGTATGAATTTTGTTTGAATAGACAAATATAGAAACCTAAAAAAGCAGCAGAAATCAAAATATCCAGTTTCCCGGTTTTTTTTTGTACAAACATCACTCAAATCGAGATGAAACATTGTAAAGATTGCATGAGACGCTTTTTTTTCAGTACGACTTTTTTTAAACCATACGGCATACTTGATTTTGCAAATTACATTGATACTATAGCATCTCCCTTATTATCTTGAATGGTCCTAACAGACTTATGTGGGTATCTGAAAGCTGGAAAAATAAGAATTCAGTTAAGTCAAAGCTTAATGTGATTACCATCTAGAAAGGTGAATTATAATTAAGCTACTTTGTTCTAAATAATAAATACAGAAAGCTTTTGAATTTTTTCTGTCCGCTTATGTAAGTGAGGTATAGGCTGCTCAAAGAAATTTTGAAAAACGAATTTTGGCAAGTCAATGCCTCGGAAGCCTTAAATCATTAAATTAATGACAAACTAGGTTTGATGTGATTTTGCATATGTAGACAAACGCAAAACAAGCATGCTCCAAGTGCAATTATCTTTTTGCTGCGCTAGATAACCCTAATGACACACATTATAGAATATTTTTAAAAAACATTAGATCTGTTAGAAAAATTTAGATAAGAAAAAGTGTATGTTCCGTGTCTTTCGCCAGACACACTATATTAATGTTGGTACAAAACTTCAAGCACTGTTTTTGGTCTTGCCAAAGTACAAATAAAGAAATCAGCTGGGAAAATCACAGCAGACAGAAAAAGGACTGGTCAGCACATGTTTCATTATTCTTTTTTCCTGATTAAAGAAGCCTTAGTTTCCTTACAAGTAAATAACACTAGAACCCTACCCACAATATCTTAAGCTATTTTGCTGATGTTAAACCCTTAACCACAAACTACTGGAAGTTGAACTGGATAATTTCTTGGTGTACCGCTTGTCCCATCCGTTTTTAATTTTGAAGACACGTTTAGAACCTTTGATGTACCACAACCTGAATCGTTTCTCTAATACTTCCGATTTTTTAGCTTTCTAACTCCAAAGGATTTCGTTCTAAATAGCATAGGTCGTTTTAATATTGGACGACAAATAACGACACTACAGAACTTTAAGCTAATATTCTTCCTGCTCTAAGAAACAAAAAAAAAACACAGAAGAGAATGATTTATGCATGTCTAGTTGGTAACCTAGATCAGCGATTTTTAATTTTTGCCGTGTCCTGAAGTTCCTTATACATTTTCCATCTCATGTGAGAATTGATACTTTGAGACCATATTTGGCACAATCTCATCAATTACTGACATGATCCGAATAAGCTGGATAAAGGCATTTTTTGAACAAAACTGAAAAGTTTAATGGACCTAAAAGGCCCGAAGGGCCAAAAAGTCTAAACTACTCTAATGACCTTATCAATTCGAAAAGTATGATCACCTGAAAATGCTCTTCGGCACTGTCCAAATAGTCAAATCGAACTGAAAAGACCAGAAAACCTGGTCAGCCCGAAGAATTCAAGTCGTAAATTTATAGCTTCAATCAAACAACACTCGGATTCGAAGAGCCTGTGGTTTGTTATATTCGAAAAACTTGTTGGTCAACGTTATCTTTTGGCGCAATCTCCTCAATTAGTGATACCTGAGTAATCTGAATAAACTGAATAAAGACATTTTTTTGAAGAAGCTAAAAGCTTAATAGACCTTAAAGACCCGAAGGGCCAAAACGTCTGAGTCACTCTAAAGATCTGATCAACTCCAAAAGTATGATCGCTTAAAAATATCTTTTGGTACAGTCCACAAAATCAGATCGAACTGAAAAGACCAGAAAACCTGGTCAGCCCGATGAATTCAAGTCGCAAATTGATAGGTTCAATCAAAGAACACTCGGACTCGAAGAGTCTGTGGTTTGTTTTGTTCGAAAAAATTATTGGTCAACCTTAACTTTTGGCACAATCTCATCACTTATTGATACTTGACGTGATCCGAATACACTAAATAAAGACATTTGTTGAACAAACTGAAAAGTGCAATAGATATAAAAGGTCCGAAGGGCCAAAAAGTCTGAACTACTCTAAAAACCTGATCAACTCCAAAAGTATGATCGCCTGAAAATGCTCTTTGGCACAGTCCAAAAAGTCAAATCAAACTGAAAAACCAAAAAATCTGGTCAGTCCGTAAATCGCTGGTCCAACCAAAAGACATTCGGACTCAGAAAGCCTGAGGTCCGTTATACTCGACAAAATTATTGGTCAACGTTAACTTTTGGCACAATCTCATCAATTACTGAAACTTGATGTGATACGAATAAAGCCCCCAAGGGCCAGAAAACCTGAGCTACTCTAAAGACCTGATCAATTCGAAAAGTATGATCATCTGGAAATGCTCTTTGGTACAGTCTAAAAAGCCAAATCGAACTGAAAAAAATAGAAGATCTGATCAGCCGAAAGAGTTCAAGCTGCAAATCGGTCCAACCAAAAAACATTCGGATTCAGAAAGCATGAGATCTGTTATACTCGAGAAAGTTATTTAGTCTAATGTTTCTAGTCATTATAATCAGAGACAGAACCGAGAACCCAACCGGCAAGAAAAGCTTGAAGCCTAAAAAACTTGGCTGGCCTGAAAACCTCAACTGATCCAAAAAGAACATTTGGCTCAAAACGCTTAACTGGTTCAAAAAGTCAAAGACATTTATAAAGTGATAAAATCCTTTCTGGATGGAATTAGACTTATGGTAGATTTGCAAGAAAAAAGTTAAAAGCCCAGACTTTGCAGCTCCAGATCACTTCCACTTCCTAATAATTTTCCTCTACCAAAAAAACCATTGTGATAATTTGTGTGGGTGTGATATGGCTCACAGTTTCGAAGACACTGACTTAGGCATTATTGCTAATCGCAAAAAATATAAGATTTTCATCTCCAAAGTTTAAATATTTTCACATTAAAACAAAAGACAATCGTAAATTTACTTAGTTGGCGTACAGGGTGTCCGGAAGATAATGGTTTAACGTTTAGAGTTGGATTCTAGTGGCTTTAAAAAAGTAAAGCTTCATAACCGAAAGACTACGTAGACCTCTAACTTTTTAAGAAAGCAGTTTCGCTTATTGCAAGTTGCGCCAGATCAACCTATTTTGACACTAGGAATCCACCCTTATACATTGTCTCAGTGTTACGTCACTTTTAAAACATCCTGTGAAACAGTTTTAAGACTTCAAATGCGTTTTTCTCAAGAACGGTGCATTTTAGTGACTTAAATGGGGTAATACCTTTTTGGTGTAAAATTGTATTGCGCATCCGATCTCATGTTCGAAAACTCCAAAAAGCCACTAGAGAAAAAGTTATGAGCAAAGAGCTATTTAGCACCCTTAGCTATAATAATCTTATTTGTCAACAATTGAAACCTAAGTATACCAAATTTTCAACTTTGAAGGCCTGTAACTTCTTAAAGAAACAATGTTGTTTGTTGCATGTTGGGCTCAATCTACCTGTTTTGAACCCTTGAACGTTGTTCCATTACTTTTGCAAGGCCGTGGCCGAAGTCTTGTACGAAAACGCTTATACGTCGACAAGGTTTCGTCGATTTAAATTGCACGCTGTACCTCCACGGTGTTGAGACTAGACCGCCGAAGACATGTCATGGCTTAGTGTTATTAAAGAGAACTTTTATTTAGGTAGATCGATCTTCCGCGTGCGCATCCGTCATATTAGCCTTCCGTTAAACTAAATATTTTTTAAGTCTTATTTTTTACCAAATATATAAAATCGAGTTCATACACTAACTAAAACAAGACCTGAAATACCGACTTTCTAGTTATCAGTAAATTACTACCCTGACTTGAACTTAACTCTTAAACATTTTAAGATTTGATTCGTGCAATTAATTAATTGGGGATTACATGATTTCTAGTGCGTCTGGTTGTCCGATTGCAAATCGCAACAAAATGCGCGGCGTAATAGACAGCGGTAGCAATGTGGATCAGCATAAGGCCGCTGTAGCAGCAGCAACGGCAATGAAATTCGAAGGTGTTAATTGTCCTACCCCAGGCTGTGATGGTACAGGACACGTGAATGGATCATTTCTAACCCACCGATCGTTGAGTGGATGCCCTGTTGCCGGGCAAACGGCCAAAAAACACAAATACGAAGAGATGCCTTCTTTTTATGCTAAAGGATATTCGACAGGTAAATCAGAGCTGTTGCAAGAACCTATATAAAAAGTACTTAGGTATTTTATGAAACAAACTTCAAGATAAATATTTTATAAGTTACTTAAAATTTTAAGTACTTGACAAGCTTTCAAGTACTCGCTTGGAATTTATTGCTTAAAATAATGATTTTAAGTAAAAGTACATAAAGCTTAGTTTCAAATACTTTTTATTAGTACAGATAACCAGTACCTACTTAATCTCACGGTAGTTGACTTCAAGTATTTTAAGTAAATATTTTAACAAGTAGTTCAGTACTTATATCTACGAAGAAGTACTTTAGTCACAAGTAAAATGAGATTAACTCTATTTTCAAGTACTTGAAACTTAAGTACAAGTACTTAAGTACTTTTTTTACTTAAATAAATATTTCAATACTCGGTACAACAGTTCTGCAGTTAAGAGAAAAGTAAATTTGAAAAAGCAAAAGTGTTTTATTTTTTCTTTTTCTAAGAGACCTTTTCATGGCTAAAACGCTACAGTTTTTGTTTTGAAATTGGTTGAGATTGGAAATTTTAGAAAAGAAATTTTAATTGTTGCAGGTATGGATACCTCTGTGGGAAACGGTGAAGATCTAATGACGTTAGAGGCTGAAATTTCGGAACTGCAGAGAGAAAATGCTCGTGTAGAATCTCAAATGTTAAAATTGAAAAATGATATTACTGCCATGGAAAGCCATCTTAGTCACGGAGAAAAGGTAAACATTAAATAATTATTTTGATCATTCAAAGAAAATACATACATTAAAGAAAATATGATTACAAATTACGTGACTACTAATTTAAAAGTAGCGCAAAGTTTTATTTTTCGACGTTGGCCATACTTAGAAGTAACGCCCACCCGAGTAAATTTCTAACCCAAAATTGCATCGGCGTCCGTGCATTCCGTGATTGCTTGTTGTCTCTTTGTTTTGCGTTGTTTACAGTTTATTTTGTTGAGTTTAAAGATCAGTCTCTTTCAAGACTAAATCTTCTTTTTGTGAATTAATCGAGGTAAGTTATATTTAACGCAGTAGTTTCATCATATATACAATAGTACGCCACTGGAAAACTGCATTGTTTTTTATTACAACAGAGCTGCCAATAGTGCAAGATGTGTTGCCTAACCAGCAGTAAATTTCGTGGGCACGTAGTTTGTAATCATTTTGGATGTCTGTAGAAAAGAATTTTAAAACACCCCCTTTTCTGATTCTCAAAGGTGTTACCTACTTCTTACAGTAACTCAAAATTTTCATTGAAAAGCAAAAACCATTAGAGAAATAAAGAAAAAAAACAAAGGTTCTTGTAATTCGTAAGTGCACCTAACCTCACTTTCATATCTACCAGCGTTTTCATAAAAAAGCAATCGGACTACACTAACACTTTTCCACCAGGAAACGCAAGCCCTGACCCAGCGGAACAGCAACCTCAACGAGTATTACGAGAGCTTGCGCAACAATGTCATCACGTTGTTAGAACATGTTCGTCTCCCAGGTGGTGGCTCGACTCCTGATAAAATTGGACAAGAGAACTTCGACTCGTACCTCACTAAATTACAAACCTTGTGTACTCCGGATGGGTACTGTAGTGAAGAAAATAGACCACTCTATGAGACTGTCAAATGTGCTCTGCAAGATTTTACTGTTCTACCCACACCAATTTAATAGTGTGTGTTGGGACCTGTCTAATAGTAATTAACAAAATAAATTTGTATACCTATTTTGTTTGTTAAACTTGTTGCTGGTTATTATGTCTTTAGATGGTAGAAATGATGATAGTAATAATAAGAATGTTATTATTACCGCTAACTTCCACCTTTAATGTTACTGACAGTTAATAGTTGATATAAGCCTAATTCTTTATTAGTCTTTCATTGAAGAATTTAGCATAGTTTCGAAAAAAAGAATTTGTATATTTTAGGAATATTGTAGGAGAGACAGTCAATTTCTTCTAATTACATTATGGTTTTTTTATGTAATTTAACTTTACTTTTTTCTACTAATACCTTTTGGTCTATGTTTCATGATATAATAAGAATCAGTAGGCATCTGAATAGAATAAGTTGCAAAGAAGTTTATTTTTAGGTATATGGGTTTCAGCTTATCAGTTGTAGGATATTATATTAGATAACCTCAATATACCAAAGAGTTTGTTACCATATTTTTATTTAGCTTTGTGATTTAATAAACTTGAGAACTGAAATATGATATTACCCCGTATATCCAGGAATCAATTTCTTTGATTATCGTTTATTATTACTTTACGAACTCTACCATATAAAGATATATGTAATTTTAATATTTAACAAACAAAAAAGTTGGAGAAAAAAAGAAAAACAATGTCATACTATTATTACCTGCGCACTAAAGTGTTTTTTAATTATTTCTAAGTAATATTAAATAATTGTGATCGTATGTAAATAATAATAAGTCTTAACCCCCCTAAGAAAGTGGTGAAAGAAAGAAAATAATAAAAGAAACTTAAGGTAAATTAGTTACAAAGGAATGGAGTAACATAATAAGAAAATTTTTGTAGATAATTAATCTCAATTAAAACTAGGGAAAAAACAAAAGAAGAGAAACACGGTGTATTATATTCAAATTGTACATATAAAGAAAAACTGTTTTAACTTTGTCGTATATATTAAAAATTGTGTTTTCTGCTTTTATCATCTATAAGTAGACAAACAATTTGATTTTTAATATTGGTACTTAAAAAAGAAAATGGAAAAAAATACAATTGGTAAGTGTAGTCCCCAAAAAAATGGTAATATTTAAGTTTTAAACATTATTTATATTACGTAATAGTGTACCTATTGTACAAATATATAAAATACCTTCCTCCTAGAGGAGTGTAATATATTTTAATAACTTGCTTCACATTACCGTGTAATTTTGTTCTTAATCTGTGATTACGCCTACCTAACATTTATATACCTAACTACCTAATGTTAACTGTAAATTCAGCGTTTGTGCAATTATATGTTAACACTAAAATTATTACATTTATGGTGTTAAGATAAAATAAAAAAAGAATGTTTTTTGCAGTACTTTTAGAGAGCAGTGTGGAAGCATAAATGTTCGAGAAATGAAAAACAAATTTTAAAAATATTCTACCTCTGGCAGAGTTAATAACTTTGCAACAGAATTCATTTACTATGTTTAAAACAAAAATGTATGCTCCCACGCTTCACCCTATTTGAAAAATGCATTTGTTTTCTCTTTTTTGTTTAGTTCTAGTAATAACTGGGCACGTTGCATTATTAATAATAATTTATTATTTTCTGCGTTATTTATTATTATGATTATTATTTATCTTTTAAGATATTGATGTTTCTTATTTTAAAGAGAAAAGAATTTTTGAAGAGCTGTTTACTAAAGTTATTGTGTAATGTAATGTGTAAATAATGATGCGAATTAGTATACCATTCGAATTCTTAAAAGTATTATTTGTTCACACGGTATATCTATGTTAATAATATACATGTGTTGTTAAATAAACTGGAGCGAAAGCAGAAATTTATTGTTAAATATTTGTCAACTTAAAAACAAAAATAATGGTACAACTTAAAGTTTATTTTTTACCCGTCATCATTCTTCTTTTTCTTCTTCCTGTTGCTTCCAAATATAATTCTTAATAGACCAATTCTCAGATACAAAAGATAACTTTTCAATATAATCCAATTGGAGAATATTAAAAATCTAAAACTTACCTCTTTCTTGTATCACCTCTTCAAATTCCTATAGAACAAACCTTCCTTTAAAACCTTGATTAAGTTAGCAGAACACTTGTTAACAATAAACCCATGTCTATTCTACTGCACTACTAATAATCCACACACAAAATAAATACCTACTAAAGCAAATTTTTAAAGTTAATACACATGTTGATTAGCCAAATTTATTTATGGACAGTTGATCTCGTTTAAGAAATTCCAATAACAAACAAAATTAAACAAAGGTAAACTGCAACAGAACAAGGAAGCAAAAGATTCAAATGCCCATACAATCAAATAAAGGTAACCTTCCAGCAAAATATATTCAATTTGAATTTTGTAAATTCTGAAAGAAAGGTCATTCAACCAGAGAATTGGGTTAGTATATAAGAAAATTAATTATATTCTGAGGTAAAAGTCATGGTTTAAAACTTATAAGAAATCATGACGAAGGACTAAACACACTGAGATGAAGAAGCACCATCTCCTGTACTTCATGGAAAGCTCTTGTTTAACATCTGGTAAGGAAAATTCGTGAAAAACATGAAGTATGAAAGTTACGCTTTGTTTGTAAAGACACTTCTTCAAATTCAGGGTGAGCTGTTAAATTCGTTGATTTTTGTGTTTATCCTATTTTAAAGCAAACAATTCTTGGAACAGAGACAACTAACCTTACATGAAAGTCACAAATGACAATTTCGTTTCAGAAAAGCTCTTTTTGTCGAATTTGGTCACTGAATCTTGTATGACATTAATTAAGCAGCAAGAACTAAACCTTACTCGAAGCTCAACATTAATTTTATCATATTTAGTTTTTAATTCTATTATTTAACTTTAAATAAGTCTTAATTTGTTTATTAGTCTTATTTCTTTCAGAAGTATCTGCTATTTTTATTTTATTTTAATTTAATTTAATTTTTTATAAGCAGTCCACAGAAAGTAGTTAATTTCCACAATAGGTTGAGAAATACTGTATATTAGACTGTTTTGGGGTCGAAATGCATAGGTAGTGTACTATGTGAATTTGCAGCATTTTTACCCTCTCTAATCAAAAACCTAGCTACGAGTTTATTATTGGAGATTTTTTGGTAATTATAAAGCAGTTGAAAGAATTTCGCCACTAATGAGGTTTTCGAGATCCATAGATTGGTCGAATGGATCTTAAGCTCTAACAAGACTTTATTGTAAGCTTATAGATAGATGCATGTATAACTAATGACTAATTTATTGGGTATCATAAGCAAGAAGATATGAGAAAAAGAGAAAAAGCTATTTGGAACCGACTTAGGCCCTTAACGTCACTCTTCTTTTTTAAAATTGTGGAAAAAATGAGTCACTTCTTTCAAAAATGCGTATTAACCAAGTATTACAAAAGTTCAAAACTGTACAACCCTCACAACGCTGTCGTAAATGTTTAAATCTTTAGATTTGAAGATTTATAGTCAGCTTTGGCAACGTTGGTTGTAGCTGTTGATCATCTCCTTTTCCGCCATTTTGATACATTTTGACATGACCATGATTTCGACTAAACCTAGCTCCATCGGTTGTTTGATGATTTTCGCTTATAAGGCACTAGTGTTGCCAACCTGAGGGACTTATCCCTTAATTAAGGAATATTTTACCTACATGGCATGCAGTAGAAGATGAAGGGATTTTTTAAGTTTTTTGCAATAATTAGGAAATTTCTTCAGGTTCTTGCTAAATCTTATATAATAAAACCAACAATTTTCCGTTTTACTCATTACTCAGATAGCGTAATAACACGCCTCAGAACATGGCCAACTGTGTAACGCGTATTTCTATTAACTTCACGGCCGTTTTCATAATCATCAAGCTAAAGTGACTTTAACTAAAGCGACTTTTATTTATTAAACTGATTTTAAAGCTGTCCATTTTCATAATCAGAAATGCGACTCACTTTAGTTAAAGTATTGGAAGCCCCTCTAAAGTAGTATTGGCAATACTGAGAGTTGTCAAAATTCAAGCTCTAACCTAACATTCGATCAGCTGTTCGTGTTGTGATCGGTAAAATAGGGGTAAAATGTTGAAACATAAAAGTGAAAGTTCCCGTATTAGGGGCAGCAATTTTACAAAAGAAGAGGAGTTATCACTCCTAAATATTATAGCTAAATATAAAAACATAGTCGAGTGCAAGAACTCAAATAAAATAACAACTAAACAAAGAGTAAGTACTACTAAATATGAATTATGCTAGTTTGATGTTTATTTATTATTATTATACAGGAAGAAACATGGATAAACATAGAAACAGAATTTAATAGCTGTAACAGGCACCGAACATTGCACCAAATAAAAAGCAAATTTGATAATCTGAAAACTGCAGCAAGGAAATATGCTTGCTGCAATCAAGAAAATCTTAACATAACAGGTGGTGGTCCTTCTGGCAATTTAGAAAACGTTGTTTATGACAAAATGTTGGAAATAATAAATAACAAAACTGTTATAGGATTAGAAAACCCGTATGATGATGATGGGAGATCATCAGGGGTATTACTTGTAGAACCGATTGAAATCGTTGAAGGTATGTTAGTAATGTTGATTATAAAAGCAAATGTATTTTCAATTTTTAATTACAGAACAAAGTATGGTATATGAACCAGTTGAAAGTACCAGTATTCAAGAACAATTAAATAGTATTGAGATGGATAATGAGTTGCTTTCTTATCCTATTACTCAAGGTATGCTTAAAAGAATGCTTTAACACAAAATTATTTCTTTTTCTCTGATTTCAGAAACAAATGAATGTACTAATAGTGATCTCACCGAGAATTGGGCAACATACACACCAACAATGCTAAAAGCAAAAAAGAATAAAAAGTTGCAAGTAATTAACAAACCCACACAAAAAATAAAAGAAAAACGCACGTTACATGATCTTAAGGTCTCCTATTTGCAACAAAAACTAAACAATTTAATCAATGATGATCGCAGAAGAGAAGAACTGCATGAAAAACAGTTAGCATTACTTTCATTGGAAATAAAACAGAAAAGTGGAGAATAGAGATTAATTAATTAAATTTGTGTTGTTTTTTTCCAAATATATTTTATAAATACATATTTTTATGTAAGTAATGTTACAAATTAAAGTTTTCTTGAATAAAAATATAACGAGCTTCTTGAGCATGTCTTACATCAAGATCCACATCAATAGCAGGATTGTTATTGTTAATATCATTTTCTATATTGGGTTCTACTTCAGGTATTACTTCATTCATTTCAATGGCCAGGTTGTGTAGCACTGCTGTTGCAACAATAACTGCCATAGCAGTATTTAAATTAATTTTCATACCTAAGGAAAGTATGGGAAAGCGGCGCTTCCACACTCCGTATTGGCGTTCCACAACATTTCGTGATCGAATTAATGATTCGTTATACAGTTGTTGTGCTTCTGTGGCTGGCTCATGCAGTGGAGTGAATAAATAAGTACGGAGTGCATACCCACTATCTCCAATTAAGCGAAATCTATGAAATATGCCTCTTTCAAAATCTCTCTTTAAAGTACTATTATTAAATATTGTTTGATCATGACAACTTCCTGGCCATCTAGCTACTATGTTTCTAATTCGTAAGCGTGCATCAGACACAGTTTGCACATTTAGTGAGAAGTAACCTTTCCGGTTTCTGTATATTTCTGCATCATCACCACCTGCACGTTTATTTTGTGATTAGTATTATATAATAGTATGTATTTATAATTACCTGGTGATATAATTCTAATGTGAGTGCAGTCGATAGCACCACAGCATGTGGGAAAGTGTGCTACATTAAAGAATTCTGGAGCTGTTCTTTCAAGTTCTTCTCTACCTTGTGGCATTTGAATAAAATCAGGTTTCAGAGAAGCAAGGGCATGACTGACATTTTTAACAATTCGACTCCCTGATGCCACAGAAACCCCAACAAAATCCGATACAGATATTAACATATTTCCTGTGGCATAAAATCTAAGTGTTAAAAGTAGTTTTGTTTCTGCTGGGATTGCACCACCCCTTCAAAAAAGAATAAAATGTTCCATTTTACAAATTAACTTGCATATTCTGTGATACTGATTCCTACTATTCTATTACCTAAGAGAAAGTGAAGTAATTCTTGGCCTTATATGGTTTAACACTTCATGTACTGCTTGTTTGCTTAGCCGAAATCGTTGATAAAATTCCTCATCTGTCCAGTTGTCAAAGTTATTAATACGTTTTTTGTATATTTTAGGCCGTCTAATTATTAATATTTCATCATCTGAATCGCTACTGGAGGTGGTAAAAACAGAATCTGATGAAGACATGCCTGTGTACCTTGTATAACAAGTAATCTTACAAGAACCAGCTAGACAATTTGAATGTATATAAAAGTTAGGTTATTTTTTTAAAGTAGTAAAGTAATTTAAATACCATGAATATTCACTTTAACTTAAAGTGGTTCTAAAGTGATAAAGTAAGATTATGAAAAAGAATTGTGTGTTAAAGTAAACTTTAAAATTTAAAGTAACACTAAAGTTGATTATGAAAACGGCCCTCATTCTCTTGCTTTTAACAGCGTATAAAACGTACCCGCACGGCCATGGTTTAACATATGGTTTCTTACGCAAACAGAATGCGTGTGAATCATCCAAGTCCAACACACATACAGATTTTAAGTGCTTAGGGTGTTCTAAGTTCGTTTAATTCGGTTACCGGTTCAATCTTAGTTTTCAGTGTTTTAGTGCTTAGTGGTGTTTGTCGGGCCGCGTCTGGAAATTTAGCATATAAAAAAAAGGGTTATTTTCAAATTAAGGATTTAAGAGATAATAGAGAGTTTGAGCAAATTCACGTTAAACATACTGTTAACGGTAAAGTCACGTGACCAAATATTTATTATCCAGACAGCCATATTTATATATGAAACATTTGATTGGTTGATGCAGTTTGACGACGTGTATGTGTTTCGTGTTTTACTTTGACATGATATTATTTTTGCAACAGTGTACTTTGAAGGTTTTTTTTAAATAAAGGTTGCTAAATAAATAATTATAGATTCAAAAGTCTGTCATTTGTGTCAGTTTGTAGACACTTTAAACATGAGTTGTCAATAGACCTTTTACCTCTGACAGTCCTTGTCTAGCATTGTGACGTCACAAAAATTTTGTTAAGTATTACTAATGGCAGGAAACGAAATTTCCATAAGCTTTAATGTAAAATAGGACGGACATCAATTTGAAATTATAAAAAAAACAAAACACTCTTGTACATATTCTTTTGATTACAAGTATGAATAAAGTACTGTCTATCTGAATACGTTGTACTATTTACATAAATTGAATCGACAAATAAGATAAATCTATTAAAAGTCTGTAATTACACGTAACGAACTTCACAGCAATTCATCATTTACCAAACGTTTATCATGCAGTATTTTTAAACTGATTTGCAGGTAATTTAAAAGTTTGTTTTAGTAAAACTAGAAAAATATTTAAAAAATACGTAATAATTTTAAAAATCGAAGCAATTTTTAAACACTTTTAAATACTTTGAATTTTGAAATTTAAATTAAAAGAGGGCAAGTTTAATTGCATTCCTTATGGGAATCGGTTTCGCGGCCCTCTGTTATACCTAAATGCGCAGAAAGTATAACTGAGCCTGTCTTTTATCTTTGTTTGGGTAAAAGGTCTATATGTAATCATCGTTTCGTCGCTAATTTGACTTATAATTTCAGTTGCTTGTGTTCAGGCTTACGCGCTGTCAGCAAGAAAACGCTTTTAAGAATATTGCCTTTGCCTTTACGCAAACTCTTCACCGACAGCTCTACTAATTGCTGCTTTTTCTTGGACACAAAGATTTTTCTTCAATGATGTCACTCCCGCAATATACGCTTCTTTTGGTATAGTTTAGTTCGGTCACGTTGGTAGCGTCTATTAAAAATCGCCTAATATGTTGAATAACCAACAAATCGGAACAAATTTCAATGATCTGAATTTGTATATGTGTGTATTGTGTGTAAAATAAACGTTTTTTATGCAATGTTTTTTGAATTTATCAAGAATATTATTAAGGAATAATGGCGGAAATACAACCGAGTCGTTTTGAAAAGTCTTTAGGGTTATTAACAACGAAATTCGTTAACTTACTACAGAAGGCTCAAGGAGGAGTTTTAGATTTAAAAGTGGTAAGTTTGGAAAACGCATCGAAAAGCAAGTTCTAAGACTGACTTTCTTCACTTTTAATAAGGCCGCAGATTTATTGGCTGTTCGTCAGAAACGAAGAATTTATGATATCACAAATGTGCTAGAAGGGATTGGGCTTATAGAGAAACGAAGCAAAAACAGTATTCAATGGAAGTACGAAATCATATGTTTGAATGTATTATAGATTATTAATGGTTATTTTCTAGGCCTTTCGCTTACAGGGAAGCGTTTCCAGCTTATAATGCCCAAGAATTTTCTTCTAGGGTGGCTCATTTAAAAGAAGAAATTGAAAAATTGGAAGATTACGAAAATGCTTTAGATCGACATAAGAGTAGAATCGAGCAAAGCATTAAAAATGTTACTGAAGATATTGATACTAAAAAGTATTTATATGCTACTAATGAAGATCTGATTAACTGTTTTGGAAATGACGATGCAATCGTTGTACTTAGTACACCGTTGAATAGTAGTATACAATTAGATGTAAGGATAAAAGATTTATATTTAATTTTTATTTATCTCGATCACTAAATTTCAGAACCCCCCTTCATCACCAGGAGGTGCACTTCAATTAACAGTAAAATCTTCTGGTAATCCTATAATAGCAAATGTGAGACAAGAAAATAAAGAAACAACAAAAAAGAGAACATATGAAAGGGTGAGTCGTTTTAGTGTATAGTTTTATAAATAAGAAAACTGATTTTTTGCTTATGTATAATAGGCCTTTAAAAACATAACTCAGGAAAATATTGAACCTATAATTAAGAAACAAGAATCTGCTGATGATGACCCCGACTTAGCGACAGCTGAAATATTGTTTAAAAAAGGTATTGTAGAAGAATTTCCATTTTTAATTATGAATTAACCTCACATTTGTTTTAGAATCTGCTATTAATAATGAACATTCACATTATGATGAATATTCAACAAGACATAGTAAGTATTTGAAGGTTATTTAATAGAATTAACCTATAAATTTTGATTTTCTTGTTTCAGTTAACAGACCATTTTTGAGGTTAAGTCCACTCCCAACAAACCGTGATTATAGATTTAGTTTATCAGAGATAGAAGGTGTAGGTGATTTATTCGATATTGCTAGTGTTGGAGCCTAAAGACATCCAACAGAAAATACTTTGTTACCACTTCTAATTTAATATTTTTGCTGTAATGTACAGTTTAGAATTTACTACTTATTATTCCATTTGTTTATTTAAAAATGTTCACGAAACCCTTTTTCAGCATAAGCATTTGTTTCTCAAGTAAGAAGTAATGTTGATTTGATTGTAACTTTCTTGCATTAGGCAATATCAAATTTAATTTTTCTTTTATGTTAAAACAAATGTTGAGTTTGTACCAAAATAAGATTTTGCACAAGTAGCCTTTTTAGAAGATGTGACTCGCGCTACTTTCTGGAGAACACAATCTGCTATTTTAAGCCGATTCTAAACATTTTATGTGTATTTTACCTGTGATGCTGGTAGCTGATGTTATTCATTTTTTGATGTATAAAATACACAGAATATAACATTAAAACCAACACAACTTACACAAAATTCAGTTTGTTTTTCTCCAGCAGATGAATTTGACATTCTAAAAAGGCTAAGTAACAACAGACTATTTTGGATTTAAATGTGATTATAGAGTTTGGACAGTTATATGTAAGAAAAATATGTTAATTATATGTATTTACTCAGAATTCTTTGATTATATTTTATACTAAAGACATTTGTTGTTTTTATAAGTCTGTATATGTATGTAGTCTTTCTTGTTAAAAGACATGTACATAAATTTTTATTGCAGTTGCAACAGGTAGGTACACATCAAATAAACTAAATTATTCACCGCAGTTACTATGATAAACGGAATATTTCATTATTACAGAAATGAAAGATCAAAAAACTGATATTTATCTGAAATGAATTGGATTAAGAAGTATTGTGGTGTATCCAACATAGCATTTTATGACATAGTGACACATTGTCACCAACAAGATATTTTAATTTTCTTAGATCAGTGAGTGGTTCTGTTGCCATCTTGCAGATCACAATTAATGAAAAATGCTCATTGCTCTAACAATTAAGAAGAAATAAATGTAATGATCAGCTAATTGGATTACATGAGCCAAGTTGTGACCAAGTCCACTAAGTATAACATCATCTAAACTATTTATACTGGCTCACATGCGACTATCAGCAGGTGTATTTTTTTGGCTCCAACAATTTAGCAACCCGCGCTAAGTATTTTCAGTTTACAGACAAACATATTTTACTGAAGAGAATCTCAAAATAGCAAGTCATTATTATAACTCATATTTCATTTGGGTTACGTTTAGTTACCTTCAGCAATCTCAAGAAGTCTGGAAGATATTTACCAGTTATGGCAACGCTGTCAGTTCTAACCTAAATATATAAAATTAACCGAAACGTTAACTGTCAAAATTGTATACAGGGTGAAAATGTCAATTCTTTATCGCCAAGTCTCGTGTTAAAAAGATCGTGAATGGCATAAATTGACATTTTAAAATTATCACTCTCTTAATTTTCTTTTCAGTAGTAGCTTTAAACTTAAAACATTCTATATATGGTTGCATTATTTCTAAATATACTTCTTTAGAAAAATGCATTTTCCTTCCTATTTTTAAATATTTCCAGGAAAATTTTGACAATTCTTCCGAAACGTCATCTAACGGAAGACAATTTAATTAATTGACGGAAGTCAAATTACAAATGGCAGCCAATGTAATGTGTTGTTAAATTTTGATTTTACTCGAACGCAAAACATAATTGGTATTAAACTGCTAGACTGCATTTTCGTAACATAAATAAATGTGTTATAATTGAAGAGATGGCGAAATTGGTTGATGTCTATCGTCCACCAAAGCCCCTCAGTAGGAGACAGTTACCCCTTGTTGTGGATGAAACATTAACGGTAATTTCTTTAAAAAACTCGTATAACACGTAAAGTTGTTAGCTTATGAGTATAATTAAATTGATGTTCGTTTATAATATGTAATTATTGATGGTAGTTTTTGTATGTCTCTTTTATAAATATTTCGTTATATGTGCATCTATTACAGATGGTAATGGATTTGAAGTCCATGGGATTAGTTTGTGACAATCAGCATGTAAAAGGCAAGGAATTAGAGGAATTTATAAGAAAGATGAGTATATTAACAGAGTATGAGTTACGATTAGCCCTACAAGTCACACGATCAGACATGTTACATGTTTTAAATCAGGCAGTACCTTGTGTAGGATGCCGAAGAAGGTAAATACTTAATTAATAAGGCTGTAGGTCTAAAGAGACACTTGAACTTTTATATCTAACAATTATTTGAACTTCAATAACTAGTTTTTCTTGATAATAATCATGTAGGTCAAGATGTATTTAACCTCGAATTGATCATAATAAATAAACACATCTTCTATTAAAACATAAATTTATAACAAAATGTTTTTAGTGTTGAACGTTTATATTATCAGCTTTTTAAATATGGTCATCCCACGTTGGATCCAATAGTGGTAAAGCCAGATGGTATAATAACAATTCGCGAAGAAAAGCAAACACCACAAGTTCTTTGTAATCTCTTTCATGGTCATAGGTATGTTTATTTATTAGTTATAAATGTTATCTATATAATTGAAAACATTCTTTTAGTGCTCGTCTCAACAATCTAGTAGATAGTCAAATTCGTCGTAACAAGAAAAGTCATCGTTGTCTTTTACATTCGTTGGATTCTCAACGCAGTCGTCCTATAACACCTGCTTGGCGTGATGTATGGGACTGTATGCGTCCTGAATGTAAAAGGGACGCGTGCATAATTGAAGCAAATAGTCTACATGCTACATTGGAAACTTACTTACGTAAACATCGTTTTTGTGGTGAATGTCGTACAAAAGTTTTGAAAGGTAGGATATTTTATTATAATTTTGCTAACTGTGTAGATTAAAGACAATTACCTGTACTGTTATTCAAAGTCAATAACTGAATTGTTTTAATTATGATTTCACGGTGACTGATTTTGATTAGTGCTAGATGATATCATGTTTAATGAACTTATCCAACTATGAGTCGATTAGCATTAGTGTCAGTTATTTTGTGTTTGTTTTTTTATGTTTGTAGTTTTTAAAAGTCGAGATTTATTGTGAAATGTTAAAACTATTGCTAGTGGCACTGTTTTTGGTTCATTACAATTTTTTATGTGCAAAAAAAAAACCTCCAATTTGCTATTGCTACAAATCTTAATTTATGCAGCAAAAAGCAGTGTTTTAAGAATTTCTTAACACATTTTATATTGTGAAATAAATGTTAATATTGCAGTTTGTCATATTATAAAATAAAATTAAACACTGTGTTTTGTTACTTAAATTAATGATTCTAGTATCAAAACAATAGCCGTTTTCTTGTCAGGTTTATTCTTTTGAAACTAAAGATGATTAACAGAATTTGCAAGAAAATGGCTGTCATTACTAGTTTGAGCAACAAAACGCACCTAATGTCAACAACAAACCAAGATAGTTTCAGTTTTAGGTTATGTAACTCTAATGAATGTGCATGTGATGTACATTGGGGAAAAAACAAACCTATCTATTTCTTATCAATGAAGAATATGGTTTGTAATTGATAAGATAATTATTTTACTTCCAGTGTACATTTTGCGTATGTCCTCAATTTGGTAGGTTACGTCAAATATGACATTTAAGAATAACTAGCTGCCCACCTCGGCTTCGCACGGGTGGAGTACCTAATGAAAAAAATAAGACAATTTTCCATTTCGAAATTAAATTACTATTAAAATAAAAGAAAAATCTTAAGAATTTATATACTTTATTGTAAAGCTTTGTAATAAACCACATTTTTAGTTTTTCCATTTGGACAGTACAAAAACTTCCTTACATACACTTCGACACTTTCGCCAGCGCCATCTATTGTATATTTCGGGAACCACTCGAAATGACGTATAAGAGGAAAAATGTTTTTTTACGTCTTTCCGTACATTTTTTTGGAAATCTTCTTTTATACAAACCTTTTCCTGATAATAACAAACACAACAAA